>JALIGW010000010.1:0-172500 GCA_023053685.1 Diadophis punctatus similis
AATTTTTCACCATTTGGGTAAGTCTATCTTCTTAAGAAAGTCCAATTCATCATTCATCAAATCTGCCAATTCTAAACCTGCAGAATGCAAATCTCCTTCAAATTTCTGCAATAGGCCTCCTGTTTTCCAGCGAAACTGGTCCTTTTTCAGATATGCCAGCATGGACTTAAATTCCAGTCCATCCTTCCCTAGCAGCTTTTTTTCTTATGGAAATTTTTGATTTTGAAAGTTGGCTTTACTCTCTCTGTCTCCCGATTCTGGATTAAATAATAACTGACAATTTTTTAAAAATAAAATTCTATCTGGCTTTGGAATTTGAAAGAATTTTAAAAGAAATTTAAAAGAACTTTAACTAGAGGCTTGGCTTTTTCTTTGTTCACCACTGGAAATACTAAAATGGCTTCAAAATCTGGAAAGATTGTTTTGAATAAAAGAATGGATTATTCATCTGGTTATATTTCTAAAATGCAACTTACCACTGAGTTAACACCCCAAAGTCTTTAACACCTGAAAATTTAATAAGTACCTTAAAGATTATGAAAGATGAACTTATTGTTGAATTTAACCAAAAAATTAGTGAAATAGATAATAAAATGCAGGCTGCTTTAAAGAATATTGACCAACAAATTAGAAATGATGTGTTGGAGGTATGTAAAGGTCTAGCAACAAATATTGAAGTTTTGGCAAACCGCATTGAAGAAAACAAACAAGTTTTGACAACTTCAGTAGAATATATAGATAAAATACAAAATGACATTGCAAATTTTGAAACAGAGGTGTTAATGACGCAATTCAGATCCATGGAATTTGCCATAAGGGTCAGGGGGTTGAAAGAAGGATTATATGAAGATCTGAAAGGAAGGATGGTGGAAGCTTTGGAGCAGGTGTCTGGACTGTCTAAAGAAGAACTAGCCAGGCAAATTGATAAAATATATAGAATCAACTCCTGGTATGCAAAACAAAAACACCTACCAAGGGATATTGTAATATACTTTACTACAAGAGCCTTACGGAATAGGATTATACAGGCGACGTTTAAAAATAACCTGCAGGTGAATGGCCAGGAACTGATGATATGGAAAGAAATTCCCTCTAAAATGCTCAAAGCCAGAAAAGATTATACCTTTCTGATTGATGAATTAAAAGGTTAAATTTACATTACAAATGGGAAGCACCAACAGGAGTTGCAGTGAAATTTCTGGGAAAAAGATATCGGCTTAATACAACAAAGAAAGCTACTGAATTTTATGTCAACGTCTTAAAGGCTGATATATCCAAGATTCCAGAGGAAAGATGTATGAAAACAAAAGAGGAGGAGGAGGGAAAGCCATCCCTTCCTCTTCAAATCGAAACAGATTTACAAAATTTAAATGATTGGCAGAGCCAGACAGATGTCTACAGTCTGGAAAAGGAGATGGAAGATCGGGGTCAGATGGGAGGCGAGCTGACAACTACAAAATTATCAAGTTACAAAAAGATGCAACCATCATCAAGATACAACAAGATGCAGTGTTGAAGTTTATTGGACAGATGGTTGCCATTATGACTGTACTTTTCTTTTTCCCTTCTTTCCTTAATTTTTTTTTCTTTTCTTTACTTCTTGCATTCTTTTTTTTTTCTTTTGTTTTTTTGGGGGGGCTTATTCAAAGTATTATTAATTCTTTTTAAAGATTTAGAACTTTTTTGAACCTAATAATTTAATACATAGTAACATTTTGTTACTAATAGAGTGGTAGAATTTATGATGAAGTTTAAGGTTTTTGTATTATTATTTAGTTATTTTTTGTGTAATATCAATTTAAGTTTTATTTAATTGTGAGAAAGATTTGGAATTGTTATCTATCCAGTTATAAAATATTACAATTAGATTTAACATTTTTTTTTGGGAGGAAGGTTATTTAAAGTTTGGAATTAGTGCTTATAATCTGATATATAGTAATAGTAAGTTATTTATATACTGATTGATTTTATGATGAAGTTTAAGGTTTTTGTATTTAATACTTAGTCATCATTTATGTAATAATCATTTAATTCTTAGTTAACAGTGAAGAAATGTTGTGAAGGGTAGATGATTGAAAGGAGGAGGAAGGAATTTTTATTAGTGTACAATTTGGAGTTGAAGTTTTAAAAAAATAAGGTGGAAGTCAAAATTTTTTAATTTAATTTAAATTTATTTTATTGATATTATGCCCTGTACTCTCTCTGGGAAGTCCGGGGGGGAGGGGGGAGGGAAAGGGGTGGGTTAGGGGGGAGAAAAATTAAAAAAAATGTTTGTACTTTCTATTTAATGTTTAGCTATTATCTATGTAATTTTGTACTAATAAAACTTTTTGGAAAAAAAAAAAAAAAAAATTCCAGTCCATCCAGTTGTAGTTCTGGCTTGGCTGTGATTGTTTGCCTCTGGGTATTATCTTTAGGTTGGTTTGAAACTGATAGGCAAATCTGGCCCTACGTTCTGCCTCGGTTTACCTTCCCAATAAGCAACCAAGTCGGAAGATAATTTAAAAGCAGTTTATTAGGGTACCCTGAAAAAGTGGGATCTTTCTATGAAAAAGGAGAGAGATCCTTGAGCACCATATTTCACTCCTTTTTATAGTTAACACAACAAAGAAAATGCAACAGGAAAGTTGATTGGACAGGATAAAAGTAAGCTCCCTTTTGCATAGGAAATCAATTACATGTAATGTAACATGTTACATATTTGCATCTTATGATATCGCACATGTTCATTAAAATGAGGTCTGATATCAGAAGGGACATAAATTGTAAGGGAAAAGGTTTGGAGTTCACAAAAGAGATAAACCAGACCCCAATTTGTACTAACAAACTTTTTCTTATTTGGAGCTAGTCTCCAGCCTGTTTATCAGTTTAGGAATGTTAAAAGCCAATAAACCTGAACATCTTTTTAAAAGAGGCAAAATAAATCAAATTAAAATGCAAATGTTGGAAGAAATATCCATCTGGTTTAGTTCCAAGCCGGGAGAAAGACACTGGAAACATGAAGGCTGATTGGAAAGATGGTTTAATGATGAAGCAGAACTACCAAGCACATGGTTCTCTGGTGCAGCTGAACACATGGAGCCCTTCTCTTGGGCTTTGAACTTGAACTTCCTGTTCCTGTGCAAGAACATGTATTCTATTGGCTGTTGTAGGGGTCATAGCTAGCTCTGTAGGTTGTCACAAGTTTGGTTGAAGTTTGCTGGGTGATACAATGTCCTTAGGAGATTGTGCAATGTGGCAACCTCTGCTGCTAGTGGATTAATCCTATTATGTCCTGAAGGGTCATGTCTTAATCCCATCATCCTGGAGCTGAAGGTCTTTTGTTTTGTGGATAGGATGGCCCAGTTTCTCTTAATGGGCACAACATATCTGCTGGGGGGAGGGAGCTGGGGCTGAGTTTCTGTCTCCATTAAGATTTTTTATTTCTCTTTTAGGGGAAATATTTTATCCTGCCTTTTTAAATATTCCTCAAAATATTTCATATTTCTAGGGGTGGGTGCTAACTTTCTACACAGAGTAACTATGTTGGCTAGCAAGTTACAAAATCCATGTCATGTGCCTCTCATAACCCAGGTAATTTCATCAAGCTTTTTACCAAAGTTTTCAATTTTAACTTTAGATTAAAAAACATTTTTTTCTGCAAAGATAGCTCACCAGGTTTTAACCTTAAATTGGTGCATTATTTGCATGTTTAATATAAAGCAGACTCTTTTGTATCTGAACTTACACAAACAAACAGAACAATTCCTTTCAAAGACAAAAAGGATAAACGAACTGTAGCAAATGGCTGCAAAGAACATTAAAATGATATTTCTCACAATAAAGATGTGAAGAAAAAAACAGGAGAAGTTCCATCAAAAATTTAAAAAGAACAAATCCAGATCAGAACGTTTTAAGAGTTAAATTCTACAGTGAAATCCAATATAGATTTGATCAGTTTTACTACTCAGAAAGTTTCCAATAGGGAAAGCGAAAGTAGTTCAGAGCCAACACAAAAATAGTAAAGCAATGAAAGAAAGTTAACATTAAAATCCAGCAAGGGGTTAGACTAAATCAGCCTTCAACCAGTCAATTAACTTTTAAAAATAAGAATCAAATTAAAAGAAAAAAAACCTTTGAAATGTGCAGTTAAAATCCAAGCCGAGCTTAAAAAAACCCAATGAGCTGAGAGGAAAAATGGAGACCGGGACTCTCCAACACACACAGACACACACAGAGACATACACGGACACACACGCACACGGACACACACACACACACACACACACACACACACACACACACATTTGTATTTTAACTTTTCGAACAAAATAAAAAATTTAAAAGTAAGAAATAAAAGTTAATAATTTTAGTTACCTTGATAGTTTTTAAATTGTTTTCTAGTTTTTTATATTCTTAAAGTTTGTATCCATAAGTTTTGTTTCTCTTCTTTAGTTTTATTAAAGCAATTTTTAAATTAAAAAAAAGCAAATAAAAAAGCAGTGATAAAAAATAAATAAATCTGAAAGATAAGTAGTAGTGATTTCCTTCAACCAAGGATTTAGAGGCACATTGCTTTTTGTTTTTTGTCTACTAGTAGGCAAGACAACATGTACATAATTTGATTTAATATTATTTATTTGTGTTGGTTTTGAATGTAGTGCTGCCAAGAGGTTTGGTACTCTGTTTGTGAATGTTGATGTTACCTCTGAGCCACATGAGGTTTCTGCTCTCTGGTTCCTGTGGTATGTTAAACAGTGTGGAGGTACAGCCAGAATATTTTCAACAACCAATGGAGGCCAGGTGGAGTATACTGTTAATTTCTTTGCACTGTTATGCATTGGACCCTCATGGCACTTCTCAATCTGTGCAACTCCTGCTGCACAAAAGTTCTCTCATAGTGCCCCATGAGTAATTAACGGAGTTTCCATTCTTTCAAAAATTAATTGATTTGTTGAGCCTGGGGAGTAATTGAAAAGTTGTGGTATATAGATTGAGCACATATGTTGCATTCTAAAGATCTGTAGTTCAATTCCTGATGTTTCTTCACAGTTGGGGAAACCTTTTTGTTTAAAAGCTTTATCTTGGGCTTGCTGAGAATGGCTGTGCAATGGATTTGCATTTGTGTGTGCATGCGCTTTTAGTCAGACTTGATTCTTGGTGACTGCCTTGACAAGCTTTCTTGGCAACATTTTGAGAAGTGGGTTTGCCATTGTCTTTTCTTTTTCAGAAAGTGACTAGCCTAAGATCACCTGGCTAGTTTTTGCCTAAGATAGAACTAGAACTCAGAGTTTCCTGTTTCTAGCCTAGTTCCATTACACCAAACTGGCAGAAAACACAAAATGTGTTTCCTTGAAGGGTTGAGGAAACTGTCCTTTGGAAAGTTTTCTTGTTGTCACTGCATGAATGTGCATATAGCACCAATTTCTTTGCTCTACATGATCAAACAGATGAAGAAAGTAGTTTTCTTTTGAAAGAGATGGGTGCCTCAACCCTTTAAGAATGAGTACTTAATGCCAATATACTTTCCAAATGATTCATGTTAATACTTTCAAAATTATTACATAACTATGTACCGTATTTTTCGGGGTATAAGAAGCACCTTAGTTTTGGGGGAGGAAAACAAGGCCTCTGCCTCCAAGCAGTTTGCCAAACAGCAAACAGCACAGATGATATACACTGTTTGCTGTGTATTTCTGTGCATGTGTGCCTGACCCATAGAAATAGCAAAGAATTGGAGAAATGTACATTATGCCAGAAAGTTTTCTTAAATATAGTCACACTAACTCCTCCCAATTATTTAAATAGATCTACTCCAAGCTAAGTCAGGATTTAACTCTAATACTAAATAGGACACTGTTACATTTCAGACTATACTTGTACAGAGCTGTTAAAATTAATTAAAATTTCTGGAAGTATACATTATTCTCTATTATTTAAAAGAAGATACAATAGCACTGGGCCTCTTCAGAGCAAGCATTTATTTTAAAAAGCTTCTTTATTTTGTTAAGTTGTCTAGATTTACAGGGATCTCCAACCTTGGCAACTTTAAGACTTGTGGACTTCAACTCCCAGAATTCCACAACCAGCAAAGCTAACAAAGCTGGCTGTGGAATTCTGAGAGTTGAAGTCCACAAGTCTTAAAGTTGCCAAGGTTGGAGACCCCTGGCTCTAGAACAATAATAAAGCAGTCTTTAAAAAATAAGTCTAATAATTTGAACATTCTACAGACATTTATAATTATTCACTTACCCCCCAGTTCAGCAGAAAATAAAAATCTGTGTGTCTCTCCCAGCTATTTGCCTCTGCAGCTAGTTTCACTTTCATTTTAGCACGCGGCAAATCAGCTGTAGGTCAGGAAGCTGCTAGTGACTTGCTTGGCTTTACAGGCTCTTCCCTCTTTGCTGCAAACAGGTAAATTGCTGGAAGACAGAAGCCAAAGGGTGGGGGTGGGTGGGTGGGTGGGGCTACATTCGGTGTATAAGACGCACCCAAGTTTTCACCCTCTTTTTGGGGGTAAAAAGGTGCATCTTATTCTCCGAAAAATATGGTAAGTGTGTGAAGAATGTGAAACCCTCCATTTTATGTTATTTTATTTACATTTTCATCTGTTCTCTTCCCAGGAGAGGAAGTTCATTGGAGGTTCTGGACAAATTAGTGAAAAAATTATGGAATATCTGGGAAATCGAGTTAAATTAGAGAAGCCTGTAACATATGTTAATCAGACTGGTGGAAACGTCATAGTAGAAACATTGGACAATGAAAGATATGAGGTAATTTAAATATTTGAATTTTAAGATCTGCGCCCTTGTTTTTGTTCTTATGAGGAAAAGAGGAAATGAAAATGCTACACACATTCTATAAAAGCAAAGCTATTAATTGGGTGTATTCCAATCACAAAAATGTGTTACTGTGAGTAAAAACAGCCTGCATTGTCCCAATATAAGAACTGAAAAGTTTTTGCTTCTTATTTGTGATGAATTCCAATTTCTTTGCACCAATAAAACTATGGCCTTAGAAATCATAGTTCCGCATAAGAACCCTTCTAAGCAACATAAAATTACGGCTTGAGACACTTGTGGGTAACATATCAATTTGTATAAACCATAGTTTTTATCAGTCTTGGAAAAATGGCAAATATAAAAAGTAAAATGAGGAAGGAATGCTTCTGAACGCTCACACAACCAGATGACTGCAAAGAATATACATCTTTACATTCCCCACCTTTCAGTCAGAACTGAAGAAGCTTCTTGGATGAGAAGCAAAATGTTTTCAAGGAAAAAAAACAAGAGAATCCAGTTGCCTTTTGGAAAAACACCTTTGGGACAAACCATGACCTGGAAAAGTGAGAATCTCCATAGATAGTGCCCCATCCCATTTTCAAGAGACACTCCCTGAATCCAACAATACTGAACAATATTTATCAAGTGTCTCTCTTTTTAGAAAGGTTGTTTACAAGTGATCAGATTGCAACTCCACACACACACACACACGGCTTCCCTCAAGGAAACAGATTATCTGGACCCTTTTTTGTCAGTTTCAGACTGAGATATAGTACCAAAATAGTATTGATCACACTTATTGATGACCTTTGACAGGACTACTTGATCTCTCAACAACATTCAGTATTATTGATCATGATATCCTTCTGGACTGAGAGTTAGAGTTAGGGAGATGAGGTATTGTGGTGAATCTCCTCCTATCAGAGCCAGTTACAATATAGTTGTGCTCATAAGTTTACATACCCTGGCAGAATTTATTATTTCCTGGCCATTTTTCAGAGAATTTGAATGATAACATGAAAACTTTTCTGTCACTCATGGTTAGTGTTTGGCTGAAGCCATTTATTATCAATCAACTGTGTTTACTCTTTTTCAATCATAATGACAACAGAAACTACCCAAATGACCCTGATCAAAAGTTTACATACCCCAGTTCTTAATACAGTGTGTTGCCCCCTTTAACATCAATGACAGCTTGAAGTCTTTTGTGGTATGTGTGGATGAGGCTCTTTATCCTCTCAGATGGTAAAGCTGCCCATTCTTCCTGGCAAAAAGCCTCCAGGTCCTGTAACTTCTTGGGCTGTCGTGCATGAACTACACGTTTGAGATCTCCCCAGAGTGGCTCAATGATATTGAGGTCAGGTGACTGAGATGGCCACTCTGAACCTTCACTTTATTCTGCTGTAGCCAATGACAGGTCAACTTGGCCTTGTGTTTAGGATCATTGTCATGTTGGAATGTCCAAGTACATCCTATGTGCAGCTTCCGGGCTGATGAATGCAAATTGTCCTCCAGTATCTTTTGATAACATACTGCATTCATCGTGCTATCAATTCTGACCAAATTTCCTGTGCCTTTGTAGCTCACACATCCCTAAAACATCAGCGATCCACCTCCGTGTTTCACAGTAGGAATGGTGTACTTTTCATTATAGGCCTTGTTGACTCCTCTCCAAATGTAGCATTTATGGTTGTGGCTGAAAAGCTCAATTTTGGTCTCATCACTCCAAATGACTTTGTGCCACAAGGTTTGAGACTTGTCTCTGTGCTGTTTGGTGTATTGTAAGCGGGATACTTTGTGGCATTTGCGTAGTAATGGCTTTCTTCTGGCGACTCGACCATGCAGCCAATTTTTCTTCAAGTGCCTCCTTATTGTGCATCTTGCAACAGCCACACCACACCACATGTTTTCAGAGTGTCCTGTATTGCACCTGAAGTTATCTGTGGGTTTTTCTTTGCATCCCGAACAATTTTCCTGGCAGTTGTGGCTGAAAGCTTAGTTGGTCTACCTGACCATGGTTTGGTTTCAACAGAACCCCTCATGTTCCACTTCTTGATTAGAGTTTGAACACTGCTGATTGGCATTCTCAATTCCTTGGATATCTTTTTATAGTGCAGCACTGGATGAAGGATGCAAGGGTCTGTCAGGAGGCCAGAAACTAATTGGCCTTTTATACACACACACTGATTACATGCAAACAGATAACAGGTGAGGATGGTTACCTTTAATAGCCATTCATGCCCCTTTGTGCCAACCTGTGTGCATGTTATTAGGCCAAAATCACCAGGGTATGTAAACTTTTTATCAGGGTCATTATGTTGTCATTATGATTGAAAAAGAGTAAACACAGTTGATTGATAATAAATGGCTTCAGCCAGATACTAACCATGAGTGACAGAAAGGTTTTCGTGTTATCATTCATATTCTCTGAAAAATGGCCAGGAAATCATATATTCTGCCAGGGTATGTAAACTTATGAGCACAACTGTAGGTGTTGATAGCATAGGGGAGAGAGATCTCATCCTAGTCTCCTGTTTTGTGGAGTTTCTTGGGGTTCTACCCTCTCTCCATTACTATTTAATATCTACATGAAGCTGTTCTGTGAGATCATCTATTGTAGGGGTGTCTAACACAAGGCCCGCGGGATGAATCTGGCCTGCAATGTGGTTGGATCTGGCCTGCGGGGCTGTCCTGGAAAATGTAAGGGGCCGTCCCGCATCGCTTTGGCCCGGTCTACCCAATCCTGGTGGGCGCGAATGTGAAGAGGAAACATCGGGCCAGCATGGCTTCAGCCCAGTCTACCCAGTGCTAAGAGGAAACATCGGGCCAGCGTGGCCTCGGCCCGGTTTACCCAATGCGAAGAAGAAACATTGGGCCAGTGTGGCTTTGGCCCGGTCTACCCAATACGAAGAGGAATCAAGGCAGCAGTTTGGGGAGTGGCATCAAGCTGGCCATGCCCACCCAGTCGGCCACACCCAGTGAGTGGTGTCAAGCTGGCCATGCCCACCCAGTCGGCCACACCCACCCAGTCGACTACACCCATCTGGCCCCCCAAGATCAACCACAGCCCTGATGCAGCCCTCAATGAAATTGAATTTGACACCCCTGATCTACTGGCATGAAGTTAGATATCAACAGTATGTTGATGATACCCACTTAGACATCTTCACCCTGGGCTGACCAAGTGCTACCATCAAGATTGTTTCATGGTATGTGGAAGCCATGGGAGTCTGAATAAGGAAGTTTAGGATTTGGTTTTTAACCAAAGTAAGACTGAGTGAGTTTTAGGGTCTTCCAATTCTGGAGACTTCAATCTTTATTTCTGGGTGAGGATGTGAAATTTGGAGGTTCTCTTGGACTCTCAGCTTCTTCTAAAAGAGAAGTGACAGCCCTGGTCAAGAACGTTTCCCAAATCCATCTTGCACACCAATTGCTCCTCTTCTTTGATTAGGAGGCCTTACTCACAGTCACTTATGTCTTGATCACTTCTTTTATAGACTATTGCAATGTGCTGTCCATAGGGTTGCCCTTGAAGACCATCTGGAATCTGCAATTCATCCAGTATGCAGTGGTACTGGTACTACGGGCACATCATAGTATATCTATGCAACATCATTACTTTGCATGATGCAGAGATTCCATTTAAGTTTCTGCAAGCAATTAAGAGTCCTGATTACCATCTATAAAGGGTCAGGTTTTTTTTGGTGGACTACATATTTCTGACTGTTTGCCCATACCACAGGTTCGGTAGGGTGGTTGTTTCAGATCTCTTCTATAGAATTATAGCAATAGCATTTAGGCTTGTATACCACCCCATAGTGTTTTATAACATTCTCTGGGCAACTTACAGTGTAAACATTATTTGCATATTGCCCCAACAATCTGGGTCCTTTTTACTGACCTCAGAAGGATAAAGGCTGAGTCAACCTTGAGCCCTGTCAGGATCAAATTCCAGGCTGTGAGCATTCTAACCATTGCAAATTCCAGGCTCTGCATTCTAACCATTGCACCACCAGGGCTCTTTTATGTCACTTAGCAGGACCTAGGAGGATGCCTTCTCTGTTGCAGCACTTGCCCTTTGAAACAGCATACTGTCAGAGTGTGCACAGCTTTACTATGTGAGACAACCCAGGAGCAATAACCGCAAATAGAGGTTTGTTATAAAATAGTGGTTTTACCTACAAAAGAATATATACTATACATACATGTACTATAGGCAGAGGTCAAACAATCAGCAATTACAGCAGGGAAAAACACACGGCGAGAGAGAGAGATGCCCTAACAGGGCCTCTTCTTATTATACAGGCTTTTAAAGGGATAAAAACTTTGCTGACTCATTCCCATCATTACATCATTGTATCATTGCAACAGCTGGTCAGCTCTTAAATCACTACCCTGACACATACTGCATGAGATGTGGTTGCACCTAATCCTGTGGACCTTCCATATGACCTTGAAGACTTACAATAGTTCTTTCCTTAAGTCAGAGTGTTGGATGAACTTGATCTGTAATGGCTTTGAATTTGGAATATGTGGGGTTGGCCTTAGCTACGCTATACAGTACTGTACTGTGTATTTCTGTGTTTGACATAGATAATTTTTGTTTCTTAACTGTATGTGAGCCACTCTGAGTTGCTATTTGTGAATTGGGTAAGAATATCAAGCAATCAGATGAGATCAAGACAAGACAAGATCTTGTTAACAAGCCAGAGATTCCAATTCAATCATGCCAAATGCGTATTATTGTGGGACTCCATTTTCTTGATTTGTTATAACTGGGACTTCCATGCCACAGAAGTATGATTGTGTTATGTAACAACAATTTTGCTTGCATTTCTTTTCAAGGCCCAATATGTTATTAGTGCCATCCCTCCAGTGCTTAGCTTGAAGATTCATTTTAACCCACCTTTGCCTTCAATGAGGAATCAGATGATTAATAGAATTCCTATGGGGTCAGTCATCAAGTGTATAGTATATTACAAGGATGCATTTTGGAAGAAAAAAGGTATTTATGTTAATTGAATGGGCAGGGCAAAAGGATAATGTATTTACAGCTTATACTGCATCAGTTCCTACTTTTATGAAGGTCTCCAAGAGATTTGTGTGTGCAAAAGTATGTCTTTATCTCATGCTATATTTCACTGGTGTAAAATTGGGAAATATATTCCTAGGGCAAATGTATTGAAAATAATATTGTATTGTGTATACCTTTGTGGTACTACATAGACATAAAAACTCAAGAGGGCACATACAGAGTTGTCCTGCAATGTACTATTGTCTTGTTCTTTCGCTTCTTAACTTCAGCAAGAGCTTGAAAGAAATGACAAATATTTTGCCATTATCAAAAGTGGTTTGTAATAATAATTATGTAATATTTTAAAACAAGCAAGGAACAGGAAAATAGGAAAACAGACCATGTATAGCAGTGGTTCCCAAAGGGGGCGGTACTGCCCCCCAGGGGGCGGTGGGAACCCTTAGGGGGGCGGTGAGAGGTAAGGGTGGCGACAGGGGGGCGGTGAGAGGGTCCAGGGGGGCGGTAGGTGGTTTGCCGGTCCTGTCCCCGTGCCGCCACCCATGTCCACCCAATCGCCTGCTGCCGCTTTCCCCGCCACTCTTTTCCCAACGGGGACTGGGCGGGCCGCGAGACGGGCATCTTACTGGACTTTTAACAGCTCCATGTATCTGTCGTCTGGTCTCTTTGCACTGGTCTCCAACCTTGGCAACTTTAAGACTTGTGGACTTCAACTCCCAGCAAAGCTGGCTGAGGAATTCTGGGAGTTGAAGTCCACAAGTCTTAAAGTTGCCAAGGTTGGAGACCCCTGGAAAGCTTGCAAAATACAGAAACTCTTCTCGCGAGGGTGAGCAATTAACAACTCGCAGCGAGAAGACTTTCTGTATTTTGCAAGCTTTTTTCCCTAGAGACTAGCCGACAGAAACACGGAGCTGTTAAACCTGTAAGACACGGGATTGGGGGGGTGCAGGCAGGGGCTGGGGAGGTTGGGTTGGGGGGCGGGAGGAGGAGGAGGAGGAGGAGGAGGGAGACCTTGTGGGGAAATCACAGCTGCCTCTTTTCCGCTCCTTCGGCCAAGAGGCACCGCGGCCGGAAAGTCGGTCCAGAAAGAGGACAGCGATGGCGGGGGAGATCGGGAACAGTTGCCAGCCAGAGTTTCTCCCGCCTTCGCCTGCCTCCCTTTCCTTTCCTTTCCTTTCCTTCCTTCCTCCCTTTCCTTCCCTTTTTCCTTCCTACTTCCCTTCCCTTCCCTCTTTTTCCTTCCTCCGTTCCTTCCCTTCCCTTCCTTCCTTCTGTCTCTTTCCCTTCCTTCCCTCCTTCCCTTTCCTTCCCCCTCCTTTTCCTTCCTACTTTCCTTCCTTCCCTTTCCTTCCCCCCTTTTTCCTTCCTACTTCCCTTCCCTTCCTTCCTCCTTCCCTTCCTTTTCCTTCCTCCCTCTCCTTTTCACCTTTAATTTCCCTCCCTCTTTCCTTCCTACTTCCTTTCCTCCCTCCCTCCCTTCCTTCCTCCTTCCATTTTGTTCCCTCTCATTCCTTCTTTCTTTCTCTTTCCTTTCCTTTCCTTCCTTTCTTCCCTCCCTCCCTCTATTTTTCTTTCCCAAACAACCCCAAGTTAAATCCTCCCCTTGGCCATTGTGCGTACATGTGTGTCTCATCTTCTAAAAATCATAACTCCCCACCCCACCCCACCCCAAACACCCAATACCATCCCCTTCTCCATCCCACTGATGATCCCAGGTGCCCAGCCTCCTGCGCCCCCCCCCGCAACCTCTCCGCATGCCAGTCTCACGATGTGGCCTTTGGCCTCGCCTCCTCTGCCCACCTAACACACTGCTCTCGTTCATCCCTGCGATGCCATCTTCCCCTGCCCCCAGATGGATAGCAATTTAGGCAGGCACGACACACCACCAGGTGAGGAGGGGGCTTTCTAGCTGTGCCTGCTGGGTACAGGAGTCCCCCCCTCCACCCGGCCTCTGTGCCAAGGAAGGCAATTCGGAGGGTGCCAGCGCTTCCCATGGGGGAGGGGGTGTATTTCCAGGAAGCCCCTTGAATGTGCCAGTGTGGGGGGAGGGGGAGAAGACCCCCCCCATGTGCATCTGTCCCACCCACCCCCTCCATTGACCACTTCTGCAGTTTTCTTTCCTTTCCAGGCTCTGTTTGGTCATCCAGTTGAGCCAGCCTTGGCGAGGAACCAAAATGGCTTGTGTGTTTGTTTGTTTGTTTTTGCAACCAAATACAAACCATGTTTGGGGGAACCAGTTTCAAAACCTCCCAGTTTCCCAAACCTGGACGTTTTCGGCCACACACTCACACACACACACTCACACACACCCAGTGGCTCAATGTGGGATAGATTTCCCACCCACCTCCAGCCCCTCTTTTCAAACATGCCCCTCTTCCTCGCAGACAGAAGCACATTTTAAATTGCCATAGGCAGAGCCCAGAGGAGGCAATGTAGTCCCGCGGTGTGTGCGATACACACACACACACACACACACACACACACACACACACACACACACACATATATAGAGAGAGAGAAAATAAGGAAAGAAAAAGGAAGGAAGGAAGGAAGGAAGGAAAGAAAGAGAGAGAGAGAGAGAAAGAAAGAAAGAAAGAAAGAAAGAAAGAAAGAAAGAAAGAAAGAAAGAAAGAAAGATGGTAGGTAGGTAGGAAGGAAGGAAGACAGAAAGAAAGAAAAAGATGGAAGGAAGGAAGGAAGACAGACAGACAGAAAAAGAAAGGAGGGAAGGGAGGGAAGAAGGAAAGAAAGATGGTAGGAAGGAAGGAAGACAGAAAAAAAGAAAGAAAGAAAGAAAGAAAGAAAGAAAGAAAGAAAGAAAGAAAGAAAGAAAGAAAGAAAGAAAGAAAGAAAGAAAGAAAGAAAGAAAGAAAGAGAAAGAAAGAAAGAAAAAAGATGGTAGAAAGGGAGGAAGACAGACAGAAAAAGAAAGGAGGGAGGGAAGGGAGGGATGTAGCAAAGAAAAAGGAAAGAAAGAAAAAAGAAAGAAAGAAAGATGGTAGGTAGGAATGTAGACAGAAAGAAAGAAAAAGATGGTAGGAAGGAAGGAAGACAGTCAAAAAGAAAAGAGGGAAGGGAAGGGAGGGAAGAAGGAAAGAAAAAGGAAAGAAAGGGAGGGAGGGAGGAAGGAAGACAGAAAGAAAGAAGAAAGAAAGAAAGAAAGAAAGAAAGAAAGAAGAAAGGAAAGAAAGAGATGGAAGGAAGGAAGGAAGGAAGAAAGAAAGATGGTAGGAAGGAAGGAAGACAGAAAGAAAGAAAAAGAAAGAAAGAAGGGGAAGGGAGGAAAGAAAGAAAGAAAGAGAAAAAGAAAGAAAGAAAGAAAGAAAGAAAGAAAGAAAGAAAGAAAGAAAGAAAGAATTATGACCACAATTGAGCATAACATTTTGGTTGCTAAGCAAGAGCGTTGTTAAGTGAGTTTCACCACATTTTACAAGTTGGCCATACCCACCCGGTCACCTGACCACTAAGCCACACCCACCTGGGGGGGCTGGGTGGGGGGTGGTGAGGATGAGTTTGTAGCACCAAGGGGGCGGTGGACTGAAAAAGTTTGGGAACCACTGATGTATAGTAAAATCATTCAGCCAGAGTCAATAACATAAAATACTAATAAAAACCCACACATATATACACACACGCACAAATACACATGCATACAAATACATGTCATTTATTTTCTTTTTTACTTTCAATTATTTCAACCAGACCTCCTTGAGATTGATGAATGTTTTAAAGATGGTGTTGTATCCCTTATCTTTGACAATGCCTGTGATGCACTGTAGAGGAAAAACACAGTTACATATCAGAAATGTTCAGAAAATCAGTGATGATAGTTTTGAAGCCATTCTTATAATCCTACAGTGTTTTTATCACTGCATAATTCTGAGCCTAAATCATTTATATCTCCTATATGATTCTGAGCTCAACTCACAGTATCCACATATGGGTAGATTTTAGGATGATGGAGAAACAGTTCTTTGTGGGAACTTAGCAAGAGGTAGCCACTCCTGATTATCCTAACAGTTCATAGTGCTATTTACAATACATTTGTTTTGTTGCAAAAGAATTGCAGATATGCCAATTGTTACTTACTGTCATAATGATCATTGTAATAAAGCACTTGGGAGCTTTTATTAAGGGAGTTTCATATTCATTAAACCTAGTAGAAATGCTGATATCTGGATGGACCTTCCTTTCCCCTTCCCCAGATTATTGTGGTTCCATGATTATTGAAGATGAGGGTGCCCCAATTGGGTTGGCATTAGATGACACTAAACCTGATGGAAGCTTTCCAGCCATAATTGGGTAAGAATTGCTTCAGAGATGAACGGTGAAAAGTAGGATCGAAAAGAGAATTAACTGTCTTGAGTAACAGTTGTAACTATATTGTACACTTGTGCATGACTATTCATCGATAAAAGTATATACAATAGGATATAAAAATCTATCTATGAGGAAGAATTCTCATAGATTTTAAATAGGGATAATTATTGTCTTGATCTTATATGGTTTACTTTTTACATGTTTAGGTAAAAAATATGTTTGTTGCACAGAAATATTGAAATAGAAAGCATAAATATTCATATATTTAATCCTTACTGAAAGCTGGCTTGCAATTTCTCAGTAGATTTTTTATTTTTTTTTATTTTTATTTTATTCAAAAAAAGTTAAAATGTAAAACTCTAAATTTTTTAACAGGAACAAAGAAGAAAAAAGAAAACAAACACAAAACAAACAAGACATTAAAAAAGGTGTATTAAAAAGAGACACTAACACATATAAACATATTATTTCCCAACTGAATATTGTATGAATATGAATACTAATATTGTAAATATATTGCAACAAAATTAGTTCCCCACCCTTTGTGAAACAGGCCCCCAACATTTTTAATCCACTAATTCTATTTGCAGATTATTAACCTGTCATCTATCTATTATATTAATGACAAAAGTAGAACGATAAAAAAGGCAAGATTAAAATTTCAAAACCCTCTGTTAACAAACTGTTATTGTAATCAACTCATAGAAAGTTTACCACGGTTTCTTATAGCAATAACACTTAGATTTACTTTACAGCCCTCTCTGAGTGGTTTACAGAGTCAGCATATTTCCCCCAACAATCTGGGTCCTCATTTTCCGACCACGGAAGGATGAAAGACTGATTCAACCTTGAGCCGGTCATGATCAAACTCCTGGCAGTGAGCAGAGTTAGCCTGCAATACTGCATTCTAACCACTATGCCACCATGGCTCTTATCTATCCCAAATCATCCCAACAGTTAACACTGATTTGTCTTGGGTCAAATATCCATGTTTGTTTCTTAATACCATCTTTTATCAATTGTTGTCTGGTTAAATATAATAAATCCATTCTCCAGGTGTACAATCTATCTTCCCAAAAAAGTCCAGATGAAATAATTTTCCAATTAAGTATGATAGATCCATTCCTCAATCTTCTTCCATCCTCTTAGGGGAAATCTAAACCTTTATCACTTATCCACTCAGTCAGTTTTCTGCTGTTATAAAGGAATGCAGGCTTAAGCTTCAAGGAAGCATGGGCAATCCGCTCAGTTAGTTCAAGATCTGTAAGATCCATATTTCTTTCAGTCTCCACCAAATCTGCTACTTTCAAATCAAATTCCTTTTGTGAATCTGGTTTATTTACAGTTATTTGCATCTGGATATTTTTCATAACCATTAAGGACAGATATTTCCATCCTTTAATCAAAGAAATTCAAATATTTCCACACCCATGAATATTTTATTGAAATATTATTCTCTGTTGAAAGCAGATTATTTTTCATCAAACTGAATAGAAAGTGGCAGAAAAATGAAGAATGTTACTATGTGCACTAAATAATTTATAAAACAGGTTATTTTTTCTTCTGTTTTCCATCAGAATAATAAAATAAATCATAAGAAGAATCTGGCTAGATCAAAATAATTGCAGCGCAATCACCAACTAAGTTGTAACCCATACATGGGTTACAAATAACAGACTCTCCCAGATAATACATTATATAGCAATTGTATATAGTGCCTTTGTGCGGATTTTATGGGTTTCGCCTTTAATTGAGAAAAAAATACTTTCCCTTCTATAAAAATTTGGAAGTATTGATTGAAAATCCAGTACTGCTTCATATTTTGAAATATGGAAATATGTTATTAATTGGAATCTGAAGATATTGGAAATGTGTTTTAGGAAATCATTAAAACTTAACTGACATAAATTGATCCTGTTGTGAAATGATTAAATGGTAGAAGAAATAATATTTATTTCTTCCATTTTTTATTTTAAATTTCAGTTTCATCCTTGCTCGAAAGTGTAGAAGACTGATTAATCTCACCAAGGAAGAAAGGTATGAACAATAACTCGTATATATATATATATATATATATATATATATATACACACACACACACACACACATACATACACACACACCAACTGTGGCAAACCTTTAAGTGTCTAATCCACCATAGCTAATTTATAAGACAAATGTGGCAAACCCTGCTTATTCCTTTCCCTATTAGTATTAAATGGACTATAGGCCTCACACCTTATGGATTGTAATTTTAGTAGTGTAGATCATGTGTAATTGACAGACTGGATTTTATCATGGATTTTATCTGTTATTTATTATTTTATTTTATAACTTTTAATTGTATATTTATTGAGTGTTTTTGTTTGTTCTAGTCTCTGGTCTATGACTGTAATAAATTGAATTGAATTGAACTCTTAATGGTTTATATTTCTAGAAGAAAAAAAATGGGAATCTTCCCCCCCCCCCCCCCGTCCGTTTTCATTCATTGGAAAGTCAAGGAGAGGTTCCTTTCTTACTTTCTAACTTGTTGGAGATCATGATAGCAAATTCTATCTCGACAGCTTCACAGAAAATCAAAGTCGCAAAAACCAGATATCCACATTAAAGCTTTCTCTGTGGGATACTTGATATTTCAAACATTTTACCTTCAGGGTCTTTACCATTCCCCATCTACTGACATTTCATAATGCTGGGAAAACAACTTTATTCAGGTGGACTTTGAAACTCAAAGGTGTTTATGTTGTTGTTTTTTCTCCCCCTTTATATGGTTTTTAAAAATATTTTGTGGGGTAGTTATTTTAATGTTAGAGTAAAAATATTTTACTCTATTTACTTTTGTGATGGTTTTATTCTATTTTATTTTATTCAATGCTGGAGTAAAATGTTTTGAGCCTAGAAAAATAGTCTATTATCAACTTTTCTATTTGCATTGAGTAGGCATTGCCTATTGCCTATTTTGTATCATGCATGGATACAAAATATTTCTTTTGAGCAAGCAGTTGAAAAAGAGCCATTTGTGGAACCAGTTTGTAGGAAGCACATGACTCTTGCTAAAAGACAGCCTATGGTGCACAAGTCAAATCCTTTTTGAACGTAGAAACTCCCACTGGTCAGCTGTTGGTAGGGAAAGACATATGCCCCATCTTTTGTCTTTGAATGGTCATTTGTAAGATTTTTGTCAATGATCCCAGGTCCCAGGCAAATACAAGGATCTGTTTGTAATTCTGATGTCTCTTCCAGTTAACAACTACAGTACATGCAGATTGCAGACATTGTTTATATATATATAAAGAGCCGAGGGGGCGCAGTGGTTAAATGCAGCACTGCAGGCTACTGCTAGTTCAGCAGTTCAGCTGTTCAAATCTCACCGGCTCAAGGTTGACTCAGCCTTCCATCCTTCTGAGGTCGGTAAAATGAGGACCCAGATTGTTGGGGGCAATATGCTGAACTCTGTAAACCGCTTAGAGAGGGCTGTAAAGCACTATGAAGCAGTATATAAGTCTAAGTGCTATTGCTATTGCTATATGTTTGGTTTCTGAGACTTGGCTTTGACGACAACAACAACAGAAAGACTGTGGAAGGTGGTTTCTACAATACGGCTTCAATCCTTGCAAACATACCTGACTCTGTGGTTTCTTCCCCAAACCCCAAAAACTTTAACCTTAGACTGTCTACAGTTGACCTCACCCCATTTCTAAGAGGTCTGTAAGGGGCGTGCATAAGCACACCATCATCCCTACCGTCCCTGTCCTTCTGTCCTATTGTCTAATTTTTACCTATACATACTTTGCTTTTGTTTATGTTTATACCGTCTCAATTCAGGGAGGCAGTCGATGTAATGTGCCGATGCCTGGACGATGTTAGGACCTGGATGGGGAGAAACAGACTCAAACTCAACCCCGACAAGACTGAGTGGCTCTGGATATTGCCTCCTAAGGACCATGTCGACTGTTCCTCCTTGGTTCTTGAGGGAGGAAAATTAACTCCCTCGGAACGGGTTCACAATTTGGGAGTCCTCCTAGATCCACAGCTAAAATTAGACCAACACCTTACAGCTGTGGCTAGGGGGGCTTTTGCACAGGTTCGCCTGGTGCACCAATTGCGACCATACTTGAAGAAGGAGGCTCTACTCATGGTCACTCATGCCCTTGTCACCTCCTGATTGGACTACTGTAATGCGCTCTACATGGGGCTACCCTTGAAAAGTATTCGGAGACTACAACTGGTGCAAAATGCAGCTGCGCGTGCTGTGGTGGGTGTTTCAAGATACACCCACGTAACACCCATACTCCGCCAGTTGCATTGGTTGCCCATTGGTCTCCGGGTACAATTCAAGGTGTTGATCATCATCTTTAAAGCCCTACATGGCTTAGGACCAGGTTACCTCCGGGACCGCATTCTACCTCATACTTCCCTTCGACCGGTCAGGTCCCACAGAGTGGGTCTCCTCCAGGTCCCGTCAGCCAAACAATGCCGACTGGCGGGGCCTAGGGGGAGGGCCTTCTCTGTAGGGGCCCCTGCTCTCTGGAACCAACTACCCCCAGAGATCCGAATTATCCCCACCTTGCTGGCCTTCCGAAAAGCCATTAAGACATGGCTCTTCCTGCAGGTGGGGTTATGAGACAATTCACTTCTTAGGTCTCCCCCACGTATGTATGGTTGTTGTATGATTTTTTAATAAATTCTTTTTTAAATTGTTATTAAATCTTTTATATTGTTTAGTGGTTCTTGACATGTTGTACGCCGCCCTGAGTCCCCAGGGAGTAGGGCGGCATATAAGAACTCTAAAATAAAATAAAATAAATAAAATAAATATCATACCTGTTATCTTGCACACGTGTTGACAAAATAAATAAATAAATAATAAATAAATAAATAAATCATTAGCAAATCTTAAAAAATGAGTTAAAATCAAAACATAAGCTATTTCAAAGAGGCAAGCAGAGGTGGGTTCCTCCCGGTTCAGACCAGTTCACCGGAACTGGTAGTGACCTGCTGGTGACATCATGATGATGTAACGGAACCAGTTCTGCCAGTGCCAGTCCATGGGCGCTGCCATCTTTTTTTTGAAAAAAAAAATTTGGGGAATTTTTTCCTGGTTTTTTTTTTTCTGTGCATGAACAGAAGCTGAGTTTTCAGCACTGCGCATGTGCAGGAAGGAAGCGAACCAGCGGCGAGGTAAACAGGCTCGGTCCCTTCACAGGGTCGCCTTTCTCCGCGCCTGAGAAGGATATAAAGGTGCGGAGCCACCTAGAGGTAAGAAAATAAACCACTGAGGGAAGGAGCCCCCCAAAGCTGCTGGCGTTGCAGCCGCCCACTCCTCCCCGCAGCTTGGAGCTCCAAGCGGAAGAGGTCCTCGGCTGTTGCAAAGAAGGGGCAGCTCTGTGTGCTCTCCACTGGCTGTTTCTTCCCCTTCACTGTTTTTGCAGGGAATCTTTGTGCAGCACAGCGAAATGTAGAAGCCATGAGCTGCGCTTTCCTCCAAGTCTCATCCGGAAAGCTCTGTGCAGAGAGAAGCACCTGTTTCCCTCTGCCGCCCAAAGTGCTTAGAGGAAAGCACAGCTCATGGCTGCTACATTTTGCTGTGCTGTGCTAAATGATTTTCCATAAAGAGCAATGAAGGAGAGAAACAGCCGCTGACCTGGAGAACATGTGGACTGGAGCAGCTCTGTGTGCTCTCCACTGGCTGTTTCTTCTCCTTCATTGTTTTTATTTTTTTATTTATATTTATTTTTGTCAAGTACATGTTGGTAATATACATAGATAAAACATTGTTTATATACATAAGATGGGTACTGATAAGAGAGAACATTAGGACAGGGATGGTAGGCACGCTGGTGCACTTACGCACGTCCCTTACTGACCTCTTAGGAATCTGTAAAGTTTTGGGGGTTTGGTGACGAAACCACAGAGTCAGGTAGTGAGTTCCAGGCATTTAGCACTCTGTTGCTAAAGTCGTATTTTCTACAGTCAAGTTTGGAGCGGTTCACTTTGAGTTTGTATCTGTTGTGTGCTTGTGTATTGTTGTGGTTGAAGCTGAAGTAGTCGTTGACAGGAAGGACGTTGTAGCAGATACTGTATTTTTCGGAGTATAAGACTCACCAGAGTATAAGACGCACCTTAGTTTTGGGGGAGGAAAATAGGGGGAAAAAATCTACCTACCAGGTATTCATCTGGCTTAGTCTGTTCAGCTTCAGCACATTATTTTATCCTCTGGTTAGGGCTGAAAAAGCCTTTTTCAGAGGGAGTAGGAATGAAAACAAGCCTGCAAAGACTTAGGGCAGGAAAAACTGCTTTGGAGGAAGTAGGAATAAAAAAAAATGCTGCAAACCAGGAAGATCATTAGCACCGCGTTAGGGCTGAAAAGCACCGCTTTTTCAGAGGGAGTAGGAATGAAAACAAACCTGCAAAGACTTAGGGCTGGAAAAAACCTTCTTCGGAGGGAATAGGAAGCCGGGAAGATCATTAGCACCTCATTAGGGCTGGAAAAAAAGCTTCAAAAAAGCTACATTCAAAGTTTAAGAGGCTCCCAAATTTTCAGCCTCTTTTAGGGAGGAAAAAGGTGCATCTTATACTCCGAAAAATATGGTAATTTTATGAGCTATGCTTAGGTTGTGCTGAAGGAGACGTAGTTCTAAGCTTTCTAAGCCCAGGATTTCAAGTCTGGTTGCGTAAGGTATTCTGTTGCGAGTAGAGGAGTGGAGGACTCTTCTCGTAAAGTATCTCTGGACACTTTCTAATGTATTTATGTCCGATATGCGGTGTCGGTTCCAGACAGATGAGCTGTATTCAAGGATTGGTCTGGCGAATGTTTTTTGCTGGGAAACTTCGTGCAGCACAGTGAAATGTAGCAGCCATGAGCTGCGCTTTCCTCCAAGTCTCATCCAGAAAGATCTGGCTGGGGAGGGGTGCCTCCATCCGCCGGCTCATGGCAGCGGGCTCAGCTGCAGCCCAGACAAGCCAAGGAACTGCGGGGAGCCTCCCGTGTGTTGCACTCCCCTCCCAGCCTTTGCCCGCATCCCTGCGCTGCCAGAGCCACCACCGTTGGAGCCACGACAGGGACGGGGGGAGCCCGGTTAGCTGGGCACCTGAAAACGGTGCGGAGGTGTGGGCAAAGGCTTGGAGCAACACATGGGAGACTTTTGGGTGTCTGCCGCAGCCGCCTCAGGTCCTGCGGATGCGCACTTTCTTCTTTCTCCTGCTGCTGCTGCTCTGGTGAGAGAGAGAGAGAGAGAGAGAGAGAGAGAGAGAGAGAGAGAGAGAGAGAGAGGAGGAGTGTGTCTGTGTGTGAGAGAGAGAGAGAAAAGGAAGAAAGAGGAAGTGTGTATGTGAGAGAGAGAGAGAGAGAGGAAGAGGAAGAGAGGAAGAAAAAGGAAGTGTGTGTGTGTGAGAGAGAGAGAGAGGAAGAGGAAGAGGAAGAGGAAGAAAGAGGAAGAGTGTATGTGTGTGTGAGAGAGAGAGGAAGAGAGAGAGAGAGAGGAAGAGAGAGAGAGGAAGAACAGAATAGAATAGAATAACAGAGTTGGAAGGGACCTTGGAGGTCTTCTAGTCCAACCTCCTGCTTAGGCAGGAAACCCTACACCACTTCAGACAAATGGTTATCCAACATTTTCTTTAAAACTTCCAGTGTTGGAGCATTCACAACTTCTGGAGGCAAGCTGTTCCACTGATTGTTCTGTCAGGAGATTTCTTCTTAGTTCTAAGTTGCTTCTCTCCTTGATTAGTTTCCACCCATTGCTTCTTGTTCTACCTGCAGGTGCTTTGGAGAATAGTTTGACTCCCTCTTCTTTGTGGCAAACCCTGAGATATTGGAACACTGCTATCATGTCTCCCCTAGTCCTTCTTTTCATTAAACTAGACATACCCAGTTCCTGCAACCGTTCTTCATATGTTTTAGTCTCCAGTCCCCTAATCATCTTTGTTGCTCTTCTCTGCACTCTTTCTAGAGTCTCAACATCATTTTTACATCGTGGCAACCAAAACTGAATGCAATATTCCAAGTGTGGCCTTACCAAGGCATTATAAAGTGGTATTAACACTTCACGTGATCTTGATTCTATCCCTCTGTTAATGCAGCCTAGAACTGTGTTGGCTTTTTTGGCAGCTGCTGCACACTGCTGGCTCATATTTAAATGGTTGTCCACTAGGACTCCAAGGTTCATCTCACAGTTACTACTGTTGAGCAAGGTACCACATATACTGTACTTGTGCATTTTGTTTTTCTTGCCTAAAAAACCCTTACTTTTTTCACCATTGAATTTCATTTTGTTAGATAGCGCCCAATGTTCAAGTCTGTCAAGATCCTTCTGTATCTTGAGCCTATCTTCTGGAGTGTTGGCTATTCCTGCCAGTTTGGTGTCATCTGCAAATTTGATGTGTTCCCCATCTCTTACCCAAGAGAAAAGAGAGGAAGAGAAAGAGAAAGAGAGGAAGAGGAAGTCTGTGTGTATGTGAGAGAGAGAGAGAGAGAAAGAAAGAAAGAAAGAAAGAAAGAGAAAAAAGAAAGAAAAAGAAAAGGAAGGAAGAAAGAAAGAAAGAAAAAGAAAGAAAGAAAGAAAGAAAGAAAGAGAAGAGATAAAGACAAGAAAGAAAAAAAAGAAAGAGGAAGAGCCAGATGAGAACGAGAAAGAAAGAAAAAGAAAGAAAAAGAAAGGAACGAAGGAAGGAAGGGAGAGAGAGAGAAAAAAAACCTCTGTGCTATTATTTTTAATTGTTCCATTATTTATCATGTGTTAATATTTTACACCTAGAGTGATTTCACTGCCTTTCTTTTGCCTAGGGCTTTGCCACATATTTTTCAGGGATTTATATGCATTCAATGCCTATAGTCCAGAGCATAAATATGTGTGTGTTTATTTTGTACATCAGGTTGCATAAATCCAGCTTAATATGCTATTCCTGGTATGTGATATTTTGTATACAGAGAAAGAAGCACTCTTATGATCTTTGACTTTTAGGCTTGCTGTCAAACATCAGCCATAATACTAATTACTGTTTTGAACAATATGCAGGTTGTATTACACGAATGGCTATTTTATATGTGAAATTATGACTGAAATATTTCTGCACCTATATTGGCTCACACTGTCAGGAAGTTTCTCCTTAGTTTTAGGTTGCTTTTCTCTTTGTTCAGTTTCCATCCATTGCTTCTTGTTTTGCCTTCTGGTGCTTTGGAAAATACATTGCCCCCCCTTCTTTCTGGCAGCCCCTTAAAAGCCTGTTGCCTATCACACTCTTGGGCAAAGCATGTGAGACATTTTCTCCTTTCAGTGGTCCATGAAAGTACATCTATGGTATGTAGATAATAAAGTTGAAAAAAGGTGAACAACATTTTTACAGAACTATAGATACGTTGAGGCTCGGTGTGACAAGGAATGGCTGGGAGGGGAGGGGCCAGGCGAGGCACCCCTTGACGGGAATGACATTGAGTTGGCCACGCTCACCCACATGACTATGAAGTCATGCCCACCCAGTCACATGAGCATCAAGCCACACCCACCATCACGACCATCAAGCCACACCCACAAAATAAGCCACACCCACAGAACCAGCAGTAAAAAAAATGTAGAACCCACCCCTGGAGGCAAGGTATATCTCATTAATGTTTCTCTCACAGGAAAACACAGATCTGTGAGCTCTATGCAAAAGTGCTGGGAACACAAGAAGCCTTACATGTAAGAACTTAATTTCTGATATATCAGGTTTTTTTAAAGTAGCATTGAAAATTCATGAACCTTAGCAGATATGTTAAGATATGTGTCTACAATTGGAGAAGCCAAGCTGAAGCTAAATTTCAAGATTATAATTGATTTCAATCACAGGCCAGGTTAGCACAAGGCCAAATGTGAGGGCAAATTTAATTATTTATTATTGTCAAAATATCTCTAGGGTCTTCTCCAATTGTGTAAATTGGGTAAATGAGGAATCTGATAAGTGTACATTCAAAGAAGGTTCAGATATTATTTTATAGTTCAAAATGTGAGAGATTATTTAATACACTTCAGAATTAAACATTGTAAATTAATAGTTTACAAAAATATGAAAATAGTAATTCAACAGTTGATAATTTTAATAGGTGTTCTTGTACCACTCACATACATCAAGAGATCTGGAAATGGGGGAAGAAGGCAAATGAAAAAGTATATAAATCCAATATATATATAAAATATTAAAAAAAAATTGCAGATGAAGTTTTTATTGAATAAACATTCAGCTTCCTTCACATAGTTTTGTGAGGAATTTTCATATGAAGAAAAGTAAGTTTCAGTAGAACCTGTTCTTGAAGTCAATTTTTTTCTTTTCTGTAGAAAAAAAAGATGATTACATTTTTAAAAATGACATGTGAGAAAAAGTTAAAGCATAAGAAGCAGATGGCTATTCAGTAATGAATTTCCTGTGTAAGGTGGAATTTGTCTTGACAAAACAGCTAGTTTGACTTGTTCATTCTGGTTTCAGCAAGTCGACATTCATCTTATTTTATATCGAAATCTTAACACTGAAAACAAAATAGTCCTGTGAATGCCTAGGTGAAAGCTCCACATACATTGAAAATGTAATATCAATGGCTGCCTGAATTGTCCATTAGAGTCTGAAGAAAATGCACCCAAGTCGTTTAAGTACATTCTTTTGAGTCAGCCGCCTTCGAATGTTACAGATTTTGATCACATCAATGCATATGTTGAAGTGCATTATGTTTTAAAAAGTACTAAGCATAACAAGATGCTATGTTAGTGTATCTATTATTATGATTTCTAATTACTGGGAACAAAGGTGATTTAACTTCTATACTATCCCTCGTTTCCTATCATCTTTTAAAGTAGATTTATATGTTTATTATCCTTGGAAATACAATGACATGGGAAATTAGTTAATTCAAAGTGTTCTATTTATTTTGCAAAGTATCTATTTTTGTCTCATTTCATTATTTGTTAATGACGATTTTGTAGCCAGTGCATTATGAAGAGAAGAACTGGTGTGAAGAGCAATATTCTGGAGGATGCTATACAGCTTATTTTCCACCCGGGATAATGACTCAGTATGGAAGGTATGGTAATCATAAGAATGTTAAGATTAAGGAGTTAATGAAGAATATGAAGGATTTCATGTTCTGTTAATTCAAACCAATTTCTTTAACTTGCTCCATAGATGCTGGGGGATGGTGTAAAGAATTGTACAATTAATTAAATATTTTAACCAGAATAGTGATGGCATTTTGTAGCCATATTCCCCTTGAGGCACCATGCCACCTTCTGCGGGCTGACCAGTTTGAGGGGAGGGAAGCACTACAGGTAAGACTGGTTGGGCATTCGCCATATCGAGCCTGCTAAAAGACTCCTCAGGCACCGGCAGCTGCACCCGACAATGGCTAGATAGTCGCTCTGAAGCCTCCTTGGCCCTAGTGAACTCTCTCTCCAATGCCTTTTGGCATTTGCGAGCCGCCTCCAGATCAGCCTTTGAACCCTTGCGAGGGCCCGAGGTCGACTTCTTCAGTTTCTCAGCAGCCGTCAGGCTGGCAGGCCTAGCCTGAGCCGGAGGTCTGGCAGCTCTGTCAGACACAGGGGGAGACCAAGACCCCCTAGGCTGTGAAGTCAAGGCAACCTCCCTGTCCATCCTGAATGTCAGTAAGGAAGGAACAATGTAATAAACCCCAACAGACCAGCCTGGCTGGTTCAGGCAGCAAACGGTCTCTTCAGACCGCAAGTTGCAGGCCCGGCCCAGATAGATAAGGATAGGGAAACAGTAAATCAAAACTCTAATAGCTGCTAAGGCCTCTAGAATAAGGCAGGCTTATGCACAGGGCCACTGCTCCTGCATAGAGGGAGCAAGGAGTATGGTCACAGACAGGGACCCCTTTCCATACAGCTATGAGTCAAGCTGTCAGAGCCAGAAGATGCAGCTTGAAGGGGGGGCACTGATCAGCTAAGACAGCTGGGGGCTCCTCCCGCAGAAGCACTGCGAGGTGACCGAGGGTGAGCCTCAATGCAGTGTCCAGGCCCAGCTCCCCAAATTTTCTCTGACAGATCTGGTGTGCAGAGAGGGCCAGTGGTAACTTCGTCAGTTGGTGAAATTCCAGAGCCCTTGCCAGCCGCTTGAAAAAGGGCAATCAAAATGGCAGTCGCGCCCAGAATAAAAAGCCGTTGGGGCTCAAAATGGCATTTCGTGCCAAAGAAAGTAATCCACACTCACAGGAGCCCAAAATGGCGACTCGCACCTAAATCGATCAGACAATACTCGCAACTAGGAGCTTGCCAGCAAGGCAGGGCTGCGCAGCAAAATCAGCCAAGTAATCGGAGCTTCTGCCTCGATATCTGTGAAGCGCTCCAAATCGCCCCAAGCAGTCTGTTCTCATGCCGCTAAATAACGCCGGCAGAAATAACACTGGCTGAGATCGGGGGAGCAACACAGAAGCCGGCACCAAGAAGCCGAAGCCGGGCTGTGCAAAAAAACTGAGCAGGGCTAAGATATTAACAGCCCTGCTCCACAACTCTTTCCTCTACAGCCAGCAAATGTCAGGCAGGAGAGTGGCTGCTCGGGCGCCCGAAGGCAGCACGAGTTAACACTCACAGTTCCATGCTGTAGTAGCTTTCTTATAAAAAATAAATGTCATCCAGGGAAAGGAAAGGAAAATAAAAGGCTATCACAAGGGAAAGTCCAGGAAGGAATATGAAGAAACAAATCCTAAGCTCCAGGAGCTAAGGAAAAAACGTCCATGAGCTGAGGACTGGATTGAACGACTGAGGAACGACACCAGGGAAGCGGATCCTCAGAAAATTCAACCCAGTCCATACAGCTATGGGGCTAGAACAACCCATCCTGGACTCTTCCTTCAATGTGAGGGAAAAGCGGGGTAGGGGAAAACATGGTTGTGTATTATAATACATCATCCCGGCTACATATCACTGCATTAAATAGAAGTTTCTATTTCTGCCAACAGAGACTCTTTCCCCTATTGCAAATTAAGGCTTCAAGGGCCTGAGGAAATGTGCATGTTTATTGCGTTCAATTAATACCACATTTAATTTTGCCCTGAATATACTGGAGCAAGTTTCAAGTTGATCAGAAATAAAAGGTCATAGGTGATGTCTTTTAGGTGCTAATATTAGGAATAATTTTTCACAGTTTATAATCAGAGAAAGGTGTCCATTGGCATTTCATGATCTGCACTTGCTTTCAAAGGATTCTTCGTGAGCCAGTTGGGAAGATCTTCTTTGCAGGTACTGAAACAGCTTCAGAATGGAGCGGCTACATGGAAGGTGCTGTTCAGGCTGGAGAAAGAGCAGCCAGAGAGGTAGGGAGTCTGTTGCATCAAATAATTTTACTTAAGTTTTCATGATGATTCTTTGGATGAATTTCCAACCCAAAGCATCCTCCTGTTGGTTTGCATGACTGCCACTTAAAGATAAATGATTTATTAATCTTGTAATAAAAACAAGCTATATAAGATGACCAGGCTGAGCTTGATGGAGGAGTCAAACAGATCATTAGTCATGATGCAATAAATAAATCTTTATACTCATTTGAACTACCTGAATCTCCTGATTTCCCCGACGCTTGACACAAGCAAGCAAAAAGCATTAAATATCAAAAGCTAAAACCAAACTTATAGAAGCTGGATGTCATATGTGCATTTAGGATTTAAATCAATCCCAGAAAATGGCAAATAGTTCTTTAAAAGGCATTAGAGTATCAAAAGAGGCAGTTTCACTGAGCTCCCTCTGGATATCCTGGCCTAGTTAAATAAGACTCTAAAGTTCTGATGGTGATAGGATGACTTCCAGGGCTGATTAGTAAGGGAAAAACCTCCAATGTAAAAGAAAAAATGAAACTGAATATTAGAAATGGAGATAAAGCTGCATTATTCTGAATTAGTCATTCAAAACAGTCTATTTTAAAAATGAATAGATTGCTATGTGAATAGATTGCTAATCTCATGTTTGTTGATGAGAAAAAAGAATTTGCGCAAAAGAATCTGACCTGACTTGTCTTGATTGCTTTTTAAATGAAGTTGTACTTTTATAAAATTCCCATTTATGTCAATAAGATTTGCATATTTGCATATTTACAGTGCCTATAATGTAGCATTTCCGAACTTTGGCCAGAAGCAGGATATCTTTAAAATTGGCCTTTGGAAAAGCGTTTGGTTGATTGTTTTCTATATAAGACTTAAATCACCTCTTTTTAGGTACTACAGTTGATGGGAAGCTATTCAGGAGAAATATGGAAATCTGAACCAGAATCACCTGTAAGTATGTCTATGGAGATTCTCAGTCATCCAGGCCATGGTTGTCCAAAAGGTGCTTTTTCAAGAGGCAACTGGATTTTCTGGGGTTTTTTTTTAAAAGATGTTTCGCTTCTCAACCAAGAAACTTCTTCAGCTCTCAGAAGCTCTGAAGAAACCTCTTGGATGGGAAGCGACATGTCTTCAAAGAAAAACCAGAAAGTCCAGTTGCCTCTTGAAAAAGCATATTTGGGACACCTGTAAGGTATGCAATGTTTTATTTGATGTGGAAGAAGATGTGAAATTAATACCCAGAATTAGAGAAGCGGCCATGTGGAAAGGAATGGTTTGGTTCTCACTCTGTTTTGAACTTAATAAATGAACTACAGGCAGTCCTCGATTTATGGCCATTTGTTTAGCAACTATTCAAAGCTACAACATGACCTCATCATGTAGTGATGGAAGTTCCAGTCCCAACTGTAGTCATAAGTCAAGGACTACCTGTATAGTAAGTTAATTATAGGAATGTAATTTAAATCTCACCAACAATATGCCTTTAATAATAGCCATGATAGCCCATATTGTAAAAACCACCAATTGGTTTGACCTGCTGAATAGCTTTTGTAAATAATATGATTTTCACACCCCCTGGAGTGAAGTTAGCTCCAACCCCCCTGACCTTCCACAAAAACTTAAAGACCTGGCTCTGCCAGCTGACTTGGAGCTCCCATTGGGGGTTGGGTCACATTAGAGGTAATTGACAAACTAATAACAGATCCCACCTTCTCTCCTCCTCATCCTACTCCCCCCATCTTTACTTAGGGTTGTGTATTTATCTTTTTTATTACAGTGGTGCTTCGGTACTCCTTGTTAATTGGTTCCAAGATGAGTACCAAAAACAATGAGTACCAGATTTTTCCCATAAGGAATAATATAGTGAGTCACAAGGTAGCTGACACCGACAATTTCTAGCTTGTGCATTGAGTACTAAACAAATGATGAGTATTGAGCAAAATTTTCACATCAAAATCCATTGAGTACCAAATTCGATGAGTTTCAAAACAGTTGAGTACTAAGATACCATGTATTGAGTGCTAAGATACCACCATGTATTTAGGTACTATTGTGTACAGGTTTTGTAAAATTTTATCATTTAATATTGTAAACCACCCAGGGTTACATAAATAAATAAATACATTTTTGATTTCACTCCTCCAACATAAATAAAAGCTATATTACAATTTTCACAATGAGTGTGTTTAGATTAGGGTTGTGCAAAAAATTATTTGAAAGAAGGTTTTTGGACTTGTGTGAGCACAGCACCTTCTCTCATTATTCACTGATGCAGCCTGACTTTCAGGCTTCCATGAAAAACTGTTTAGTATCCTTACAGGTAGTCTTCGACTTACCACAGCTCAAAAGAAAAAAAAATGGCAGCACAAATGTGCAGCAAATGGCCATGGCAGAAGTTGGGTCCTAAAGGGAGTCAGATAGGCAGCAAAAAGCAAACACCCAAAAATGTTACTTACAAGCTATCTTTGAAATTATGACTGCTACACACAAGCACACACATACAGTCATGGATTGCATTTCATGCATTTGGTAATCAGCTGTATATATGATCAGTTGCAGTGTCCTGCGGTCACGTAACCACAGTTTGTGATGTTTTTGCAGATTTCTGAATTTTTGCTGATTAATAACTATGGTGACTCACTTATGAGACTTTAATAAAAACATCATAAAATTGAGTTAGGCGACATGGTAACTCGACTTACAACAGTTCATCTAGTGACTGTTTGAAGTTACAACGGCACTGAAAAAACTGACTTCTGGCCGTTTGTCACAGATGCGACCTTTGCAGCATCCCCATGATCATATGCTCAAAATTCAGATGCCTGCCAACTGGTTCATACTTATGACCATTGCAGCATCCCAGGGACATGTGATCCTCTTTTGCAACCTTATGACAAGCAAAATCAATGGGGAAGCAAGATTATCTACGAGATCGCCTTCTGCCACACAACTCCCAGCGACCTGTGAGATCCCACAGAGTTGGTCTCCAACAGGTCCCGTCAGCCAAACAATGTCGGCTGGCGGGCCCGCGGGGGAGGGCCTTCTCTGTGGCTGCCCTGACTCTCTGGAACCAGCTACCTCCAGAGATCCGGACCGTCCCCACCCTATTGGCCTTCCGAAAAGCGATTAAGACCTGGCTCTTCCGGCAGGCTGAAGGTCGTTGATCCCACAGTTACCATTGGAGAGATCCAGCCATGAGAGAGAGTATGTATGAGTTTTTAAAGATGTTCTTTTTATCTGTTTTTAAATTGTTTTTATAATTTTTTGTATTTGTAAATTGTTGTTAGCCGCCCCAAGTCCTTCGGGAGTTGGGCGGCATACAAATGCAATAAATTAAATTAAATTAAAATTAAATTCATTTAGCAAACAGGTTAATAAAGTATCAACTGCAATGATTCACTTAACAACTTTGGCAAAAATGTCATAAAATGGGGCAAAACTCACTTAACAAATGTTTCATTTAACAACAGAAATTTTGGGCTCAATTGTGGTCATAAGTTGAGGACTACCCATATTAGTCATGCAGAATTTAAAAAAAAAATCTAACACAGAACAAAGTTGCTCACATGAGGCCTGAAGCACTTCACATCATTTTCTGCACTATGCACTATCCTGGCATGGATAATTTTTAGATGCCTTGCATGCAACTGCCACATGATCTTGGGAAAAGCTGCAGATGCTTAAAGGAAGAGGCAGGCATTATATTGGTGTCCCTTCTACTCTTTAGCACCTTTTGAAGTTCAGATCCAAACCACTGCATATCCTTATACACTTAGCAATAGTACTTAGACTTATATACCGCTTCACAGTGCTTTACAGCCCTTTCTAAGCAGTTTACAGAGTCAGCATATTGCCCCCAACAATCTGGGTCCTCATTTTACCCACCTCAGAAGGATGGAAGTCTGAGTCATCCTTGAGCCTGGTGAGATTCGATCTGCCAAACTGCTGGCAGCTGGCAGTCAGCAGAAGTAGCCTTCAGTACTGCATTCTAACCACTGCACCATCACGGCTCTTATAACTTTTCTACATTTTTTTCCAATAGTGTGATTGGAATTCCTAGGATAGTGTACCTCAATCCTGATGCAGTATCTTAAATATGGCATCATATCATAGATTTGCCTAATTATATTTGGTGGTGGTTGTTTTATTTTCAACCAATTTCCTAATTTGCTTTTATTTTTAACAGCATAGCACTCAATTTCATTTACTCCTTTTCATGTTTAACATAATATAGTTTGCCAAGTTCCTCTTAATATTGTCCTTTTTCCTGTTGTTAAAGAGCAAGGTTTGAAAAATTAATCTACATTACTATTATCTACTTTAGATGCAATTCCTTCATTCTGTTAGAATTTCTTCTGTGAAATGCATATTTGTCATATTTGTAAAAAGTATCACCCACCTAATAATAACCACATTTATCTCCTTTATGTCAGTTTATTTATTAAAACTAAGATTTAATAGCACATCTTTAAACTCCCATATGACTTTACAGAATTATAAAAACAAAGAATAAGAATGCAATAAAAGAAAATGAAAAAAGAATAATTAGAAAAAGAATAAATCAAACATTAAAAACAAGAAACAAATATTCAATAGGGTCATCGCTTGGGGAAAGCCAACATTACTGTGTTTGGTCTTGTGCACAATATGAACATCATTCCACAGGGCAGATATTATCTCAGAAAAGATCTGGTTCCATGTTGCCACCTAATGGTATTTTGAAGGCCCAGGAATGGAGAACAGAATTCCTCTGAGGATTAAAGGTGTCTGGGAGTGTGATTGAAAATCTCTCCCTCCCTCCCTTTCTCTCTCTCTCCATATGCATATTTATTATTATCTGCAACAGCTCCTTAAATATTTAGAATTGCTTGAAACATGAAACTTGCAGTCAGAAGGATAGTTACATCTAACCCTGGGTTAGCCAATTAATTTTCACAAGAGGCCACATGAGAAACTGGAGCTAAGGTAAAGGACTGAACCAAAAGGGCTGTGAAGGTCTATAGGCACGCATGGATACACATGTATAAATTGGGGAAAAAAACACCCAACAGTCACCTTCAAAATAAAAGCAATGCAGTTGCGTTATGTGCATGGCATACACATGTTTACATTTGATTTCTAATTTCTGTTTGATCTCATGCAGACCGGATATGGACAGCCAAAGGGCCAGATGTGCCCCAGGGGCCTTAAATGCTCAGGTCTGATCTGACCTAATATATTAGTCTGGGTAGTGTTCTGCTTGAAAAATGTGGACCACTCTACTTTAACCATTCCTACTCCAACAATATTAGAAAACTGTAATTGTTTAACATAAGAAAGCTGTGTTTTGTTGTTGTTTTCTGGTACTTAATCTTAAAAAATAACAAAACCCCATTAATTGTGAATGTTCTTCCATCCAGGATGTGCCAGCCCTGCCAATAATTGCAACATTTTGGGAAAGGAACTTGCCTTCTGTTCCTGGACTACTGAAATTGATGGGATTCTCTGTTTTCTTTACATCAGTAGCTGCAGCTGGGCTCTTTGCCTATAAAAATGATCTCTTAGTGCGAAACTGAAAACAGCTGTGCTAATAGGAAACACTACAATTTGGTCTGCAAATTTATATACATTAACACAATCATTTCCCTCCTATTTAGACTAGGGGTCCTTAACCTCTGTGCTGCAGCCCACTACTGGGCTGTGGCCTATTTGGAACTGGGCCGCATGACCAGTGGCCAGCACATATGTGCATACCACTTGACTTGTGTGAGTAGCGGGCTCACACGTTTGCACACACACACACATGCAGCTCAACTTGCACAAGTCAAGCTGTGCACACATGTGCGTTTATGCTGGCCCGCCACTCGCACAAGTCAAGCTGCGTACCTGTGCCCTGACCCGCCGCTCAAACGGCCTGGTTCCCCTCTCCCCACTCTCAGCTAGGCCACAGCTACAAAGGTTGGGGATCACTGATTTAGACTGTTGATTGAAATTATCTGTATTCTGCCTATTAGTTCAAGGTGTCTTGGGAATTGTGATAGTGTCCAACATCTGTTTCCAAAGGCACTACACAATTTGGCTGCTATAAAAATAATATAGTTGCCTGGAATCCAATTACAGGTAGTCCTCAAGCTATTCATTCACTCTTACGTCTGACCATAGAGACTCTGCAGCATCTCCTGCCTCTCTCCCCATCCCCATCCTGCCCGAGAATCTACATTTCTTCAAGAAAGAAAGCAAAAAAAGCTGGAACAAATTTGTTGATCTTTCTTCCTCCACCATTAGAGGCTGAAACTAAACTCTCTGTCTCTGTCCTCCAATCTCAATCCCTTTTAACCACCTGATTTGTTAAATTTACTGCATGCCTAGAAAGAGGGGGGACAAAATCTGCAAATTAGTTACCTTGATGAGTGACTACCAGGCTGAAGAATAGTGTAGAGAAAGGGAAGGAAGCAAGTAAAGAAAATCTTTTTGCAGCTTATTTATCTTCAGGAGCTGAAGAAAAAATTCAGCTCAGAAGAAAAAAAAATGGCAGCACAAATGTGCAGCAAATGGCCATGGCAGAAGTTGGGAGAAAGGGAGTCAGATAGGCAGCAAAAAGCAAACACCCAAAAATATTACTTACAAGCTATCTTTGAAATTATGACTGCTACACACAAGCACACACATACAGTCATGTGATTGCATTTCACACATTTGGTAATCAGCTGCATATACTGTATGATCAGTTGATGTGTCCTGCAGTCACATAACCACATTTTGTGATGTTTTTGCAGATTTCTGAATTTTTGCTGATTAATAACTATGGTGACTCACTTTATGAGACTTTAATAAAAACAACATAAAATTGAGTTAGGTGACACTTAAGTGAGTTAGGACTCACTTAACAATTGTAACAACTTATAACCAAAATTCCATGATCGGTTGTGGTGGTTCAGTGAGGATTACTTGCATATCTTAATCAGTAATCCCATTATTTGGGATCAGTGAAGAGCAAATGGAAGAATTTTTGAAACTCTACCTGGCGTTTGAAACAGCTCTATAGGATTTCACTAACTTTTTAGGGTATCAAAAAATATCTTTCATACCCTTTTTTTAAAAAAATATGATAAATGGATATATGTTGGCTTTTTAAAAAATTAAATACCGTATTTTTCGGAGTATAAGATGCACCGGAATATAAGACGCACCTTAATTTTGGGGGAGGAAAACAAGAAAAAAAGAATTCTGCCTCTGCCTACCAACATCAGGATTAGCGGGGTCCTCACTTTCACACGGATTTTGATAATGAGCAGCACAGATCTTTTTATCTGTTCTAACAATAAAAATGAATTTTGCTTTCTAAGATTACAGAAATATGAAGTGAATAAGAAATTACAAGTAGTCATATATTATTGTATAATCTTCTGTGTTTTTGCATTATTAATAAAACATATTAGTAGCAGATATTCCTTGATTTTTCAGAATCCACTTTTGTTGCATAAGGTAAATCTCAGATTTCTGCTATGGAAGTGGTCAGTTTACTTGTATAAGGTGACTAACTAAATTTCCCAAGAAAAGCCTCCTCAGGTAATACTAGGAAAACTTAGAAGAATAATGAGATTTCTTTAAAGCACATATTCTTCAAATCTTTAATCAGACTTTCTGTTTTATCATGCATCTTTTGACATTTTTTTCTGCAGAAATTGGGGTGGAATTTAACTGGAGTGGGTGGGGTGGGGTATGATTTTCATGGGGGTAGAAGACAGACTTGGCTCTACTCCCAAAATGCCCCGGTCTTCTTACCTATAGCAGTAGGCATTGAAAGCCGGGCTTTCTCTCAGAAAGGCCCGATAGAGAGGCAGCACACCAGTCCTCCTGCACCTGCCATTTCGTAAACTTGCTACCAGGCTTCCCAGCAAGGCCCTGCGCTTTTGCTGCCTCTGTCAGAGCCTGATTCCCGAAGTAGCCCAGGGAACTGCGTTGAAAGCCTTTTAAACGAAAGCATTTTCTGGTGGCAGATTCCCCTCCGTTTTGGGGGAGGGGGAATCTGCCACTCTTTTTGCAATCGGAGAAGGGGATCTGGTGCCTGAAACGCGAGAAGGATCGTGGAGGAAAAAGTTTCCAGGTGGCAGATTACCCTCCGTTTTTGGGGAGGGGGAATCTGCCACCTGGAAACTCTTTCCTCCACGATCCTCACATTTCAGGCACTCTTTTTGCAATCGGAGAAGATGGATCTGTTGCCTGAAACGCGAGAAGGATCGTGGAGGAAAAGGTTTCCAGGTGGCAGATTACCCTCCATTTTTGGGGAGGGGGAATCTGCCACCTGAAAACTTTTTCCTCCACGATCCTCCTCACGTTTCAGGCACCAGATCCCCTTCTCCGATTGCAAAAAGAGTGGCAGATTCCCCCTCCCCCAAAACGGAGGGGAATCTGCCACCAGAAAATGCTTTCGTTTAAAAGGCTTTCAACGCAGTTCCCTGGGCTGCTTTGGGAATCAGGCTCTGACAGAGGCAGAAAAGGCGCAGGGGCTTGCTGGGAAGCCGGGTAACATGTTTACGAAATGGCAGGTCCAGGAGGACTGGTGTGCTGCCTCTCTATCGGTCCTTTCTGAGAGAAAGCCCGGCTTTCAATGCACTTTCCCGGGACGCTTCGGGAATCAGGCTCCATGTGGAAGTGAGGATCCCCGCCGCCTGGAACACCCGAAAATGCAATGCGCGGAACAGGTGGGCGGGGCTACATTCGGAGTATAAGACGCACCCAGATTTTCACCCTCTTTTGGGGTGAAAAAAGGTGCGTCTTATACTCCGAAAAATACGGTACCTTTTCTCAAGATTATAATATCCTTCTTAAAAATATAATCAGACCTAAATCTTGCTTAAGGAGTGACAGACATCAAGAGATGTAATTTTGAAAAATGTTTAGCTATAGTATTAGAATGTTTTTCTCTGTCTTCTCCTTCCTCCAAACTGCTTTTGGATGAGATCCCCTTCATTTCCCACTTGACATTAATGTATTTTGATAGATTGAAAGGATTTCTTAGTATCATGTTTTGGCTCGCTCCTCATTTGATAATATTCAAGTGGGTGGTGGAAGCATGCACTGGAGGAAAGGCCATTATTCATTCTGCAGCAGAAAATGGGACAGATCTCTTAAATAATGAGTTAGTTAACCATAGAAATTAATAGGAAATTAAGAATGATGGTTTTCTCCTTTGGAAAGTGAGTAACCTCTTTGGTTATACTATTTGCAGGATCTTTTCAGTCTTTTTCAGGGTCAGGACTGCTGCTTAAAGGGTTAAAGTCAGAATAAATTGCAGCCCAGTAGTAGTTATCTTTCTTTTTGACTCAGAGAATCCAGATTTTGCAGATTCCTATCCTAGGATTACTTCTTCCTAACAGTTCCATAATTTCTAAAGAGTGTTGTATAATATTTTTTACTGATATACAATACCACAAACAAAGGAGCATAATGTATGTCTTCTACTGCTGTTGTTTGTCTGATATATGTTCTTACTGTTTCATAATTTTGTGAGCCTCTTGTGATTACAAAGAAAAGAACAAGAGTTCAGGACTCTCCCCAGGATCCAATTTCAGGTAGATAAAATTCCTTTTCCCATTAGCTTTCCTTCCTAACACTTGTCAGTAGACTTTATTGGAGACTTTTTCTATGTTCTTTCAAGAATCAGGAGCAGCTTTTTAAAGGAGAGAACAAGTAGATCTCTCTACCTCCCAGCTCTGTGGCTTATGAATTAAGTCTGCAAAAGATTTACAGAGTTTCATTTTAATATCTGACACTTTGCCTTCAGGAAAAATAGTTAACTATTCTGTTCAAGACTGGTGTACTATTTTTGTATCAGGCTTTATTGATGGAAGATGTAATAAAACTGTGTAAATGTTGGATATTAATGAAATAATGAAGCAATCCTATATGGAGTGGGAAGTGATATAATAATTCGTTGCTGATTTCTTAACATATAAATTAATGAAAAGATGGTGGCAGAAAGTGAACCTATTCTTTTTCCTTGTTCCCACAGCTATTTGCTAATATAGTGGTCTGATCCTCGGAGTTCTTGAGAAAGAGAGAAATTGATTTTATTTCTAGAAAAAATGTTTTTGGTTATTCTGCTAGAGATAGATTTATATCAACGAAGTGATTTGCACATATAACAAACCTCTAAGATAGATTTGTCTTCTTTCTATTTGATTTTTCTTGGATTGCCCTTCTCAGATGATTGCCTACGAGGGGCTGCAGACTTCCTGGAAAGCCATTTCATTGAAAGGGATCTCATTCTGAATGAAGATACTTGGAATTGCACTGTTTAGTATTTTTAAATTAAGTACTCTACCGTGTTTCCCCAAAAATAAGACCCTGTCTTATATTTCTTTGAACCTTGAAATAAGCGCTTGGCCTTATTGTCATGTACTCAAAAGCTCGATTGGGCTTATTATCAGGGGATGTCTTATTTTGGGGAAAACAGGGGTAGTAATCAGAGGCTACAATCAGACATCATACTAAAACATATTTAATAAAAGTGTGCCTTCTCAGGATCACACTAAAGTCTTCATTTAATAAATAGCATAATATAACACTTTTTTTCTCAGTGTTTTTCTCATAAAAAGTAATAGTGTAGATCAGGACTCAAGAAATTTAGGAGAATCAATTTTTCACTTGGGAGTGGGAGTAAGGAAGAAGCCTCTTAATTTCAATGAGGTAGTTTTAATATGCTGGTTGTAGATATAGGAGGTCAGGATTAGTTTGGGTCCCATGTTTACTTCTCAGTCTGAAAAAAGAACAAGCATTGTCTGTTACCATGTAATAAAAATAACATTCTAGCTTTTTATAGCCTTATGCCCTTTAATGGCTTGAGGAGTAACAGTAACTTTAGAAGATGGCTGAAAACTGGGAATTTCAAGAATTATCTGCAGAGTGTCAGGCTGGAGGAGCCTGGGCTATCCCATGATATGTTCTGACTAGCAGAGGCTTTCCAAAGTCTCACACACAGGATTCTCCCAGATCTGTTACATGAAATGTTACATGTAACAGATGATGTAACATAAAAGTTACATGAGATGGACCTTGGATTCCTAGTAGACAGTCACTTAAATATGAATCAGCAGTGTGTGGCAGCATCCAAAAAAGCTAATACAATCCTTGGTTGTATAAATAGAGGCATAGAATCAAAATCACATGAAGTATTAGTACTGCTTTATAAAGCCTTAGTAAGGCCACAGCTGGAATACTGCATCCAGTTTTGGTCACCACATTACAAAAAAGGTGTTGAGGCTTTGGAAAAAGTGCAAAGAAGAGCAACTAAGAGGATTAAAGCCTGGAGACTAAAACATATGAAGAATGGCTGCAGGATTTGGGTTTGGCTAGTCTAGAGAAAAGAAGGGCTAGGGGGGACATGATAGCAGTATTCCAGTATTGAGAAGCTGCCACAAAGAGGAGGGGGTCAACTTATTTTGCAAAGCACCTGAAGGCAGGTCAAGAAACAATGGTTGGAAACTAATCAAGGAGAGAAGCAACCTGAAATTAAGAAGAAATTTCCTAACAGTGAGGACAATTAAGCTGTGAAACAGGTTGCCTTCAGAAGTTGTGGGAGCTTCATCACTGGAGGTTTTTAAGAAGAGACTGGACAGTCACTTGTCTGAAACACTATAGGTCTCCCGCTTGAACAGGGGGCTGGACTAGAAGACCTTCAAGGTTCCTTCCAGCTCTATTCTGATTGATTAATTGGTTGAAATCATTTTAAATAAACAAAAGAAAAAAATGCAAAGGAATGGATCAAAGTAAACTTTATCAAAACCTGGCATTGTTTTGTGCCTCTTTCTTCCCTCTCCTAAATACCCACCATAAGCAACAAATGGAATAACATCACAGCTTTAGTGATGACATCACAGCATTATTATCTCAGAGCACTTCCTACTGTCTGCCAATGACATGAGATAGGAGTAGTAAAATGTACAACAGTTGATGTCACTGAATATATTAATGAAATTAGATAACCCACATGCTTGGTATGCAGACATAATCTTGGGGTTTCTTATAGTATCAATTTGGATATAAACAAAGAGCATTCAGTTACCAAGGAATTATTGCACAGTTGCTAAGATTTTAAATCTTGAACAAACTACTTGAAGAGTATGACAGTTTGTGCTTTTGTTCTTCTATAATGCCACAGGAGAAGACATGGTAGGAAATTCTGGTATTTGTATTTGTGTACATCAAGACATCAGGAGGTTGGCAAAGGCTGCACTTAGTAAGCAGTTGCCTATAATGAATATGAGTGTGAGAATGCAACCTTTAAATTCTTGGCAGAAGTTGAACTGAGGAAAAAATAGATCTCAGATATAACTCTCACGATTAAATAGGATTGTATTTAGGAAGTCTGCTTCATTTCGTAAGCTCCGAGACTGCAGTTATAAAAATTCACTCACAGCAATGCTCCCCCCACATGCATTAAAATAGCTGACAAATATTGAGAACATATTTCCTTATTCATTTTATTTGTCATTTTCTTCATTTCATGAGATGGGTGAAAGCTGAAATTAATAAAATGAAACTGCTGAGCAAAAATATAAAAAAATTCTTAGCTCTTAGTTTCGGATATACAGTTTGGATTGCATAAACTGATCTAATCTACGGGCTTTGCTGGAAGATCCTGTTTTAGGCAAAAGGCTGAACTGATTGAAGTTTTGGCCTTCCTAACTCTATGTTTTTATAACATTTCTCAGAAGCAAATCCAGTACTTCAGTGGTAACTTATATTGCAATCCAATGCAAGAGTCCAAGGAACAGAAAGAATACAAAAGATTGATGTGGGGAAACCAAAGGCAAAAGTTCATCAACTGCTTGGCCTCTTTTCTTGTTGGAAAAGAACAAAATCAGAAGCTGACCTGGATCTAAAGATAGTTTCTCTCTCTCTTTTCCGGCAGTCAGGCAATTCGCCTTTCAGAACTGCTAGAAGAGCAGGGCTTTATTTGGGATGAGCAGAACCAGCTAACCTGCTTCCTGGCCGTTCTTTGATTCTAGAAATAACTTAGATATCCTTGGATTATCCTAAAGGGTTAGAGTTAAGAAAAACAGACTCCAATGTCATCCTGCTATTTTTTAACTAACATAACAAAGAAACACGCACTTCCACACAGTTGTATTATTTATTTCATACAATTTTAAAAGCAGAAACTAATTAATGATTGGGAGAAAATAAATGGAGAAGAGTTAAAAAGTAACTAGAGTGTTTGGAAAAATACAGTCTCTAGGAAAGGGAAAGGGAAGGGAAAGGAAAGGAAAGAGGAAAGAGGAAAGGAGTAAGAGAGGAAGGATGAGAAGAAATATAGCCTGGAAACTAACTGAAGGAGGAACAAAGTAGAATAGGAATGAGGATAACATCACCAAACATACATTGGTTACAGTTTGTTTACAGGAGACAGTGATATCACAACCTGGGAACAAAATTTGGAGGGCAGTAAGGTGTAATTGTAAGTAATACCACGTATAAATTTTGTCATTGTTGCCATTTCTCATGATATTCATCCAGAAGGCTACATATTGGAAATGTGTTTTTAAAACTTTCATTGAGTGAGAAAGGCACAATATATGCTGTTGTAATTTATTTTAAAACAAGTGGGATTACGTCTATATATTTTTGATCAGGATGCTCTTCTCCATTTGACTATAGAACTATCATTTTGATAGGTCTTGATGGGTCAGTGTGAAAACATTTTTTTATGTTGAAGTGTGCATCCAGTCCTAGAATGGACAGCAAACAAAATCCCTATGCAGAGTATTGAAGCCAACAGTTCTTGAGGGAGTCAAAGCATGTGTTTCACATATACATGCATGCACTCTGACTATAAGTCACATATACATGATAATTTTAAAAGCCACTTCTACTATATACTGGTATCCTGATTTGGATATGTATGGGTCAAAATATGCACCAAGAAACTAGCACATTTAATTTTTGCCAAGTCTCTTTTTCTCTATTCAAAGAAAGTGCTCACAGTCCACAACGTAAGAAAAACTTGGGTAAAACCTTTCACTTGTATCTATAGCGTATAAAGAAGCAGGTTTTTAAAACTGAAGACCCATTTTTTAAGTGATAAAAGTAACTATTCTAAGAAAGAGAAATCTTCATGTACTTAAACTGTACTTGCAAAATCTAATCCACAGGCGACAAGGCAGTTGCCTTTGCAATTCTAAACAGTGCAATTAAAACTTACAATTTTCCATTAAGTAAATTTTATAATTGACCAAATGTAATGTTCCTTCCAGTATCTCTTCCCTAAAACTTTCTGTAATATGTTGCCATTCCAGAGGAAATTAAAAAAAAAATCAAAATAGGTTTTTTTTTAATTTTTAATGAAATACCTTGTGCCCTAAAACTGTTGTTGAGCCATTTGCTACTCTTGATTGTCATGTTTGCCTTTTGTAAAACTAAAGTGACAGTCCAATTGCAAGATATGGATTTTGTGATTGTGCCTTATATAATTGTGCTGTTTTTCTAAAAGTGCCTCTGTGGTGGTGGTGTTCATGAAATCCATTATGTTCATTTTCCTATTAAATATGTGTTATATATATTTTTATCTGGCAGCGTGAAGTTTTTTTTAACTCACACTCAAAAGAATAAACATTATCACTTTCTTTTGCTTTGCTTTTGTACATTTATTTGGCTATGACAAATGATATAAGAAATTTTTTGGTCACTTGTCTCACTGGTGTCTTGCCAAAAGAGTTGAATGTGAATATAGATATTTGAAAGTGGAACACGCATGTGTGTGTAGAGATGTACCATTAGATTTCCTGCTGCAAATATCTTCTTTCACATTTGTGAAGAAATGACTGAATTCACATGTATTGCCCTATGGAAATAATTGCTTTTTTCATGGCTTATTGAATAAACAGAATAGAGTAAAAGATATGCTACATAAAGTCATAAGGTATAGTTTACAAACCATAGTAGATGGGATCACACATTTCATGTCAAACCAAACCAAACCAATCATATGAACAGAAAAAATAAGATACATGATGTGTGTGTGTGTGTGTGTGTGTGTGTGTGTGTGTGTGTGTAAAACTGCTTAAACAATTGTGTAGTCTTTTCCCCCCACCTAAAAATATCCACAACTTTCCTTCACAAACATAATGCTGGACATGCATTTATCAAATGAATATAAATATAAGGCCTTCAACTGGGAAAATCAGGTTGCTAGAAATATGAAGGAGGAAAGTGGAAAGTTGTATTCTTGAGACACCAGAAATTTGTTTGCGACCCCATGAATGGCCAGTGGTCATTACTTGCATTCTTCTAAATGTCTTTTATTCTACTGCAGCCAATGTTTATTTTTATTTTTCCAATTCTCTGATTAAAATCAATTAGTGTTTACTTTTTCACTTTAGTTATTTTTCCCTATTTTCTCTCTCTCTGTCCCTTCTATATCTTGTTTTACTGTTGCTATATTTTTTATTGTTTTTAATTCCTTATAGTGTTTCATTTCTGTCATTTTTATATGTATGTCTCTAATGATAAAGAATAGATAGCTGGTAGTATGAGACTGATCATTTTCATCCAGGAATTCAGTCTATGTAAATAAATAAATAAATCACTTACATACGATTTGTGCCAGCATAGTCCATTTGTGCCAAAGGTCTGGAAACATGCTGAGTTGTCTCCCTGCCAAAACGGGATATTTTCTTGCCAAAACTCTTTTCTGCCCTCATTCATGCACTTACATATTGTTCTATTTGTGTATTCTTTCTCCCACTTAATTCCATAGTTGTAATAGTAATGGATGTTGCCATGGGTGAAATGGGCATCAACCCCCATTTCACCTATGGCAACAGTCCAAACCCTTTACACAAATTAAAAGGGAAAGTAATTCTGGAAATAAAGTTGGACATATTACATCATGTTCTGTTTGTGCATCCTTTCTTCTACTTATTTCTGTACTTGTAATAGCTACTATTATTGCCATGGATGAAATGGGTGTCAACAACTGGTCGAAACCACTTACACAAAATGAAAGGGAAAATAATTCTGGAAACAAAGTCGGACATACTATATCATGCCAAAGCAGAAATTAGGACAAGCTTTTAACCTGGGTTACTGTATCGGGTGCAACATAACGAAGAATCCTGATAATATTCATAGTGCCATGATGCATTCAGTATCTTCATCTGCCATAATAACCACATGCATTAGAAATCCAGCTACAGACAAGATAGAGAAAATGCTTTCATTGTACATAGAACAAAGACAAGGAAGAAAACATACAGTATTTGAGTTATTTACTGCCAAAGAATAAGGTTATAGAAATGTATGAGAATATTAATCAATGTATTTGGATTGCAGAATTTAACACCATGGCCCACAACTCCCTTTTTCACATTATGTATACAAGGTTTTATACAAGGTTTTGAGGGAATGTAACCCTAGCATAAAGCAAGCAAAGTCCTTTTTGCAGCATTTACTTTTTTTAAACAGAAGCATAGGAAATTTAGCAGGCCCTTGACAGAATATGAAGGCAGGTTAACAAGCCACAGAGTAGCTACCCATTCCCCACCTCTAGTGCGGAAGGATGTGCTGGGTGCATTTCTCCCTTAAACTCCAACAGCACAGAGTGCAGTTCCACACAACCAGAGGGCATAGACTGGGGGAAGGGAGAGTTGGAGTAAGCCTTCAACAGTGATTTTGTTCGTCCTTAGATTTTGGAAACATGAAGACAAGTAGAAAAATTTTCAAAGATTATGACAAGCTTGCTTTGTTCTCATTACAGTATATATTACACAGATATGATGACAGGTCACCAACTTTTAAGCAGGAAGTCACTGAGGAAAGAAAAGAGAACCTTTCCTGGCTCCCTTTGTGTTTTAAAGGAAGATTAATTAAATTGGCTGGGATGTGTTAACCCAGGTATTCCAAAGGGCATGAAAGACGGCTTTTTCAGAAACAACATTCATAGCATGAAGGAAATAAATGAAAAATTCTGGCTCGGATACATTATCGGGAAAGAAGCCCCTTTTTGTAGGCAAAGAATCCAGTTGTAGCCAATGAGGTGATGAAAGTAGACCATCCAAGAAAGAACAGCAGTCCAGGAACAGATGGCAAATTTCTCTCCCAAAATGTAATGGTAATTGGAAGTGCTGGAACCTCCTAGGATGAAACGTATTACAGTAATTGTTAGAGCATGGTCATCTGAGTAGCCTGAAGCTGCAGCATAGTGGAGTTTTATCAGGAAGTTACCCTACCTCAATTCAGTGGTATTTAATTCTATGAAAACACATACTTAGATATACGTCTTTTTTCAGAAAGTGCATAAATGCAGTTGAGCATCTATTGTCCACTTCTGAACTGATGCCGTCTCAAAAAGTTGGTTCTCAATTCCTATGCTTGGTTTATTAATACAAATACTGATAAAATTAAAATGAGCATTTCACTGAACTGTATTTATAAGTATGGCAAATAGCTTGGATCATCATCATCCATCATAAAAAAACAACAATTGAGCTTTGGAATACCTATTGATAAAGATAAATGTATTCATTTTCTATTAATTGGGTTTATTACAGCCACACCGTGTGTATTGGCTACCTCATTTAGCAACTGCTCACAAATATGGTAATACATGGCAGTAATAAAATCATTTTCAAAGTGTGCACTTACAACCAAATTTTGTGTGCCTCACAACAACACATACCAAAGTGAGAGTTATGCTGACATAGTTGAAAGAGAATAAGAGAACTTTATTTAAATGAGATGGTAGAAACTAGTGATCTTCACTCTCTTTCTGTGTGTCTCTTTCTTAATCACATATTCACTTAAGTAATCACATATTACTCTTTCAAGCATCAGGAATATTGTCCAAATAATCACCTTGGTATGTACAAATGTCATTCTGTAAAGTAATATTTCATATGGATGATTAAAATGCTTATATTTTTCCTTGGGATATTCTATTAAATGCACATGTGAGGAAGCTTCCTATTAGTAGCAGCAATGGATCTAAAATCTAGGATGAAAAACCTATTCAGTTTCTAGGGTATCTCTACTCTCCATTTTACTATTATAATGCATTATGCATCAAGTTGCAATAGTTTCATAAGCACTTAGAGTTACTTCAAGCTATGTAGTTATATTCATTTTCTATGTATATGAGATGGTGAAAAAAGTGAATCTGCAAGAAATGGCAAAGATTTTCAACTGTTTTTCTTTAAACAGTTTAAATATTCTTTAAATATATTCTCAAGAAACTGGGCTACTCAATAGTCAAATTTTTATTAGACAACTTCATCTTCCATTAGGCCCAAAACAGGAGAGTGATACAGTCAAATACACAGGCAATATATGGAGAAGTATTCAGAGTTCTTAGAATATCATTTTTGAGCACACTTGCCTTTGATTCTGGTTCTGTTACCCAAATTTCATTCTTTGAAATTTTTCCCATGCTGTACAATATCTGGAAGAGAAAAATTATATCCCAGTAACAATAATCCTTTTTATATCAAGTGCATCATGCAATTAGAATAGAAGAGATAAAAAAACTGCTGAAAGGCCATTTGTCTATAGTGGGTGTTGGCAACCTGCAGCTCTGGAGCCGCATGTGGCTCTTTTGTTCCCCTGCTGTGGCTCCCTGTCAGCTGAAACCACCACTGGCTGGCCCGCCCCTCGTCCTCCCCTCCCAGTCATTCCTTGCCTGAAAAGGTAAGGGCGATGGTGGCAGATGGAGACTCACTCCATATTCCAGAGCAGGACAGAAGCACCCCTGTACTTGCCTCTTCTTCCGGCCCTTGTTGGTGCTGCGTGCACCTCGGTCGCTCGGGGAGACGTGCGACTTTCTCTCCACCCCGAGACACTGGCCTGGCCTGGCTGCAGCTGATGCTCTGTGTCATAATGGGCTCCAGGAGGAGGAGGGGGGACGCAGTCTCTCCCATTGTGAAGCACGCTAAATTTAAGTCTGCTGTACAAGGTGCTGCGAGAGCAGCGAGCAGGCCATGGAGGCAGTGAGAGCAGTGGCATCATCCGCAGCTGGGACAGGCCAGTGCTTTCGACTTGCAACTTTCTCTCTGCCCCGAGACACTGGCCTGGCCCGGCTGTGGCTGCTGCTCTTGCCATCTCCCTGGCCTGCTTGCTGCTCTCGCAGCGCCTTGCACAGCAGACTTAAATTTAGCATGCTTCAAAATGGGGGAGATGATGTCCCCTCCTCCTCCTGGAGCCCATTACGACGTGGAGTTCTAACTGTCAGGAGATTTCTCCTTAGTTCTAGGTTGCTTCTCTCCTTGATTAGTTTCCACCCATGTTCTACCCTCAGGTACTTTGGATAACAGTCTGACTCCCTCAGGCAACCCCTGAGATATTGGAACACTGCTATCATGTCTCCCCTAGTCCTTCTTTTCATTAAACTAGACATACCCAGTTCCTGCAACCGTTCTTCATATGTTTTAGCCTCCTGTCCCCTAATCATCTTTGTTGCTCTTCTCTGCACTCTTTCTAGAGTCTCAACATCCCTTTTACATTGTGGCAACCAAAACTGAATGCAGTATTCCAAGTGTGGCCTTACCAAGGCATTATAAAGTGGTATTAACACTCCACATGATCTTGATTCTATCCCTCTGTTAATGCAGCCTAGAACTGTGTTGGCTTTTTTGGCAGCTGCTGCACACTGCTGGCTCATATTTAAATGGTTGTCCACTAGGACTCCAAGATCCCTCTCACAGTTACTACTGTTGAGCAAGGTACCACATATACTGTACCTGTGCATTTTGTTTTTCTTGCCTAGATGTAGAACCTTACTTTTTTCACCACTGAATTTCATTTTGTTAGATAGCACCCAATGTTCAAGTCTGTCAAGATCCTTCTGTATCTTGAGCCTATCTTCTGGAGTGTTGGCTATTCCTGCTAGTTTGGTGTCATCTGCAAATTTGATGAGTTCCCCATCTATCCCCTCATCCAATTCATTGATGAAGAGAGATGAAAGGGAGAGAGAGAGAGAGAGGGATAAAGAGAGAGAAAGATGAGAGAGAGAGAGAGAGAAAGACAGAGACACAGAGAGAGAAAGACAGAGAGGGAGAAAGAGAGAGAGAGAGAGAGAGATGAGAGAGAGAGAGAAAAAGACAGAGACAGAGAGGGAGAGGGAGAAAGACAGAGAGGGAGAAAGAAAGAGAGAGAGAGAGAGAGAGAGAGAGACAGAGAGAGAGAGAGACAGAGAGACAGAGACAGACAAACACACAAACACACACACACACACACACACACAGAGAGAGAGAGAGAGAGAGAGAGAGAGAGAGAGAGAGAGAGAGAGAGAGAGAGAGAGAGAGAGACAGAGACAGAGACAGAGACAGAGACAGAGACAGAGACAGAGACAGAGACAGAGACAGAAATACCTGTTTCCCAGAGAAAAGAAAATACTGGGAGCCACAAAACCTGGGTAGGCGTGGCTGGGGGGTGTCATGTGACTGAGTGGGAGTGAGTGACGTCGAGTTGGCCATGCCCACCCAGGTTTTGTGGCTTCCGGTGTTTTATTTTCTGTGGGAAATGGGTCCAAATGGCTCTTTGAGTGTTTAAGGTTGCAGACCCCTGGTCTATAGTATGGACAATACAGATATTTGTCTTGGGAAATTCAGTCAGGTATCAAAATAGTATCACAATAACTTGGTATATATTTCATTGTTCTTTGGTCGTTCTAATTTTTCTTTGGTGCAGCAATATTAAAATATGAAAATATCAATGCCAAGTTCCCAGATCATCTTTCAAATAAAACTAGTTTATGGGTCTTTCATGAAGGTGGCCAATAGCAGCGGTTCTGTTTACCTCTCTAGCAGCTCTCTCTCCAGCCTGCACAGCTCCTTCCATATAGCCACTCCACTGGGTTGCTGTCTCAGTGCCAGCAAAATAGATTCTACCAGCTGGCTCACGTATTATTCTTTAAAGAAAACAAATACAAATAAAATAGAGAGATAGTAATTCCACTTGTAGATAATATATTTGTATGAACAAAAAGAGGCACTACCCTACATTTTCCGTGAACTTTATAAAGTTTTGTTTCAAGGAATGCAAACATTTTGCAACATCCTTCTTTGTGTGATTCATGTTTTTGTGTGGTTTTCACATACTTAACCAAATTGTATACTGAATATGGCAGTGTTTAAGGAGTAGGAGGGAAGTGATACATCTTTGCTGTCCATTTGTTTTACCATGCTGCTACTTGCACAAGTAATAAGACTTTTACCACAACTCAAATCTGTTATGAATAAACTTTTAATCCCAGCTGCGCCTGGGATGCCAGCACTATTGAATACCTGAAGGGTAAATGTAGCCCAACTCCATTTGGAAAAGAGTGAAGCTTTCTATTTAACTTCCTTCCTTCCCATCTTTATTTTCCCAGAATAGCAAATATGCTACCCTAAGACATTACCACTTGAAGAGTTTCCACATAATTCCAAGATCATATCTGCAAATAATAATCTGTAATTAAGCCCTGATTTTACATTTGACTTTTTTCTATTCAACAGTACTAAAGTCAAAGGCACTAGCTGCAACTTTATTATTGCCAAATATGTAACATTTTTAAAAACCTTTCAAATATGAGATTAGCTCATTGTTCTGGTACTTTGTCAAATATCCAATAACTGTGGGGAACAATGCCAAGAAACGAGAACATTATTATTTTGTTTTACCTTCCATATTGGGACATAATGCCTGGTGGAAAATATGCTGTATAACAGCCTCCAGAATATTGTTCCGTACACCAGTTCTTTTCTTCATAATGCACTGGCTGTAAGAATAAACCAAGATGAGAAATAAAGCAAACTTTCAAAAAGATGTTGGCAGGATTAAAATTAGGATTACTAAATATTGATTACATAGAAGCAGATTCATATCAACTGAAAAGTACTAGGTTAAACTTCATAGGCTGCTTGCTGATAGAATCTTTCTGAACAATTTGGCTCAGTTAGATGTCATGTTTCCTGGCTACTGAATAAACAAAAGCTTTATTTGGCCTCCCGCCCCCCAAGAATTGGATTATAATGTTTATTGTTTTAACTTTTTAATGAAGATAATCTATAATTTTCAGAACTCACACTCTTTTCACATATTATAGTCCCATGGTGAGGAATCAGAAGTTATATCCAATAAATTCAGCAAGTGATATTTTCCCCATTAGGGTATTTTGATTTTGAAAACAGACTATCAATGTACAATTTAATCTGTTGTAATCTGAAACCATATTTATTTTAAAAGTAACCTAGTCTTGTTCACCGACTTCAAAAAGAGTAGATAATTCTAGTGAGTTCCCATAAATGTGAGGAATTTTAGATAGGGGGATAAGTAACAAAAGAGAAAGTAGACATGAACAAGCAAGAAAAAGAAGACACCTTTATTGTCTTGTAAATACCAAAATAGCCCAAGTTCCAAGAAAGAACTATTTCAAATAATTCAGAGAGACTCCATCATAATGAAATCACTGTAAATGAGATTGGAAATTCTTGCAATTTGCAAGATTTGGTATTTGCCCTAAGACTGCCAATAAAGATACTTCACTGAAGACTGTTTAATTCTAATATCCTTATACTTGCTCAGCTCTGCTTTACACCAGCAAATGGCTTTACAATATAATGTTGTCCCATATTCTTAAAAGTTTTAAGTATTGTAAAATCCAGGAATGTTGCTGTAGGATTTAGCTCCCTTTGGATAAGTAGGCATTTGTTCATCAATTTTCATAGAATATGATGATTCACCCAGATTAATTTAGTCAATTTTTGCATAGAATGCTATGAAACCATGAATCCAGACAATATCAGGGGCAATCAAGAAGCAATTTTAACCCAAACCATATCAGAGCATTTTTGACTCAGACTAGTACTCTCTAGTCAGCACCTCAACTAAGGAAGTTGACAACTTAGCAAATCAAACTTCCAGGAAATGAGATGGAGGTGTATAATGATGGAAAACATAAGGTGCTACATTACAAAATGTGCTGCTGAAGCCCAGTAACAAATGAAATGCCTCCCAAACACCTTGGGGCTATGTTGTGCAATGGGGAAGGAACAATGTATATAACCAAGTTTAGCACAATCCTTACTAGGGTAGGATTGGAGGAAATGAACAGAGCTAGCATATTTTCCAAAATTACAGCGCTTGACGTAGCTTGCATGATTATATACTGCTAGGTCTAGGGCAGTGATGGCGAACCTATGGCACTGGTGCCACAGGTGGCACGCGGAGCCATATCTGCCGGCACGCGAGCTGTTGCCCTAGCTCAGCTCCAGCGCACATGTGCGTGCCCGCCAGCTGATTTTTGGCTCGCGCAGAGGTTCTAGGAGGGCGATTTTGGCCTACGGAGGGCCTCCAGGGTGGCGGGGGGAGCGTTTTCACCCTCCCCAAGCTCCAAGAAAGCCTCTGGAGCCTGGGGAGGGCAAAAAATGGGCCTACCGGGCCCACTGGAAGTTGGGAAATGGGGGAGTGGGGGGGTCACGCACGCATGCGCAGGGGTGGGGGTGGGGCGAGGGGGGGCTTTGAATTATGGCTGTGGGCACACACGCATGTGTGATAGCACGTGCACGCACTATTTCAGCACCCGAGGGAAAAAAGGTTCGCCATCACTGGTCTAGGGACAGAGCTATGAAAAAGCTAGTGGCTGATTTAAATGTGCTGTATGAATCCAGTCAATGGATGCAAAAAGACAATAGCAAAATTATCAGATAGCTCTCCAAGCCCAAATGCTATCACCAAAGGCTGCCTCTCATTTTCAGCAGCCTAGCCAAAGCTCACATTTTTTTTTGTCAAACTCCTGTCTCTAAGACATTCTAGGCACCACACTACTTTGGTTAAGCCCTGACTTTTTGTTCTAAGTAGGCTTAGTCAATTATCAAAATGGTTAACCTCATAATAAAAAGCTATTCTTTCTGGCTGTCCCAAATAACCAATACTTCATTTTTTTTATCTGCAGCATGAACTTCAAATCCTTCCCCCACTTCTCTATCAGCCCACATCTTCTATTGTGTATCTGATGCTTGAGAAAAACATTGCTGCATTACTAGTTCAGGATTTTATTCAAACGGCTGTATTAAATAGTTTAAATATATTATGAGCATGCATCCTAAAAATTCATATGGCCTGACCACAATGTTGTAACAATCAATACTCCACCAATTTTAAATGTTCTTCTTCCTTACATGTAAAGCTTCTTCTGATCCTAGCACTTTAGCGTACAATTCACAGATTTTTTTCTTTCTGCAGGAAGAATGAAATGTTTAAAACTAATCTAAATTCATAATTAGCTTTTAAACTAACATCACAAGGCATTCAATTTGGGAGTATAGAAATGAGATGAACAAATAATACAGTTAAGCTACAATAGAATACAGTACATAATTCCAGAAATATTTATTCTAAACTACAGCAAAATTCACACATACAAGTAGCAGCTTTCTATCATCTTCAGTTGGAGTACTGTTGAGGAGGAGTACATTAGAAACATTTTCATTTTGTTCTCTGTCTCTTTACTATAACTCTATGGTTATGTAGTGAAATTCAGGGTTAGGGTTAAGATTAGGGTTAGGATTAAGGTTCTCCAAAAATTTTCAAAATTTTCCACCATTTTACCTCTCTTGATCTATTCTGATCCTTAGGAACTAGGTTTTGAGTTTTGGAAACCTGGATTAATAGTTTGTTATGAAAAGTTATTGTCTTGCAACAAAGGTAGAAAACAATACTTTAATGGTAGATTAACACAGAATTAATTATTCTGAGAGAATGAAAAACAAATATTTAAATTAGAAAAACTTCCAAAATCTGTTGATTCTTACCTCTCTTCTTTGCTAATGTTTGCTAGTCTAAAGGCTTTTCTTGCAAGAATAAATCTAAATATAAAAAGAATTTTCCATCAGTGTTACATAAATGAATATAGATCCACATGCAACACACATGAACAATATTACTGCTCAAAGAAAAAAATATTGTATCTTGAAAATATCACCAATCTAGTTTTTGCCTGGCACTTATTCAGGTACATATATAGCAGAAAGTTAAATGCTAACCATTGTAGCTGGGGTTCTCAAACTGTATAGTGAGACTCTCCCCTTTTCCAGGATGATAGGCAAATAGTTTATTTGGGCTTGAACACATCAGGTCAAAATGGGTGAGAAGAGAAGAATCAATTCAACATCCATGGTAGAAGGTAGCTTTCAGTTGTACCATCCCACTTAGGCCAAGCAGCTGCAGAAGGATAGTGGGCTGTGAACATCCCTTTGAATAATAGGTATACAACTGTGAGAGTGAAGGGCCACTGCCAGGAGAATGGGTCCTTCATCATTGTCTGCAGATAGAACCTCTTGCCTCCCAGTGGAGCAGCCTGGTGGGTTATGGCTATCCCAATGGTTCTTAACTTAACTTCCACCTCATGATCCTATTCTGGGATCAAGACCAGTGGAGAACCTCCAGCAGCTTTGACTGTGCTTAATCACTGGAGGCAAGTCAGCAAGACTCTGCAAATCATCCCCACTTCCACCACTAACACCTGGCTCTGAGTCACGCAGTCACAATCAGCAAAGGAGTGGCAATTTAGCCAGCAATGGAGAAGAGGAAAAGACTCAATGCTTGGCCAGACTCAGCTGGCCTTCTTCTTGATATCTGGTCTATGGGAGGCCTGTTCTGCATAGCAGTTTTCATGGGGTACTGACTTTGTGCTGCAAAGTAGGGACATCTCTTTGTGCTTGCGTGTGTGGGATGCATATGCAATGGGAAGGAAAGTAAATGGGAGAATCTACAGGGAAGAAAGTGCATAGAAGAAGCAGTGGTGTGTCTGATTTACAAAGAAACTTCAGAAGACCCTCTTGAGGTGCTACTATTTGGCATGGAGTTTAAAATGTTGGTGTTCATTCTGAAAGGACTGTAATATTAGCATATGTATTTTTCCTCACTTCCTGTGGCATTGATACAAAGACATTCTGCAGCATGACATGAAATATATATTCATTTCCCCAGCAATGTTAGGAATGGAAGTAGAGAACTTTCTCGCAGGCAGCAGAACAGCTGTTGTATGTTTTATGTAGAGTTCCATGAGTCCAACAAGAAGTGGTAAAAAGCTAATATTACTGAAGGAAAAAAGACAGAACTGAGAACATGCATGTGGAAACTGATGTGATATAAATCTGATCTTTTTTAAAAAAAATAATCAAGATTCTTTCAAGTTTTTTAGGACTCACAGCTACTGTATAAGCAAATTTTCAGTACAACTTTATTCATATTTGGTAGCCAAACACACAAATGCTGAATTTCTTACCCCATAAGAGCAGGAATGGATCCATCTGGTTTAGTATCATCTAACGTTACTGAAATGGGAGCATCATCATCCAGAATAATTGTGCAACCACAGAAACCTGACAGAATAATAAAACGAGGATGACCAACACAAAAATTCAATCCAGTTACCAATTTCTTGGTAAGCATTTTCAGTGGTCCTTCGCAAAGTTTTACTTTCCTTCTTAGCAAATAAACATTTAGAGCCATTCTGCCAAATAACCTTCCAAGGATTTGTGAAAGCAAATGAGGGACATTAATCTGATGAAATATAACTAGAACTTATACTGAAATTCACTACATCTTGTATAGGGAAAGAGAATATATAAATTCTGGTATTTGTAACTCATCCATAAATCAAGTCAGGCCTATGTAAGATAATCTCAGTTTATTAGACATACATTATAGCTTGTCAGATATTTACTGATTAATCCTTTTTTGCAACAAAACCTCTTTTTTATGACTGTTCATATTATGTGGAGTTTGATCGGAAGGTATTAGAACATTCTTAACTGTCATAAAACAGATTCCATAACATACCCAACTTCCTCCAGAAGGCTTCTTTGTAGTACATCATGCATTTAATGACAGAACCCATCGGGAGGCGCTGGATTAATTGGTTTCTTATTGTTGGCAGTTCCGGAGTGAAATGAATCTTTCCAGTCAATATCGGTGGAATGGCACTAATGATATACTTGCCCTGTTAAATACGACATAGGCAAACCTTTGACACATTTTGAAAATCATTTCTATATTTCAATTTATTTTAAACCTTTTCAAAGTTTATAGTGTTTGTTAAAGACTTTAAAACAATGAAAATAAAATTGCAATTGTAAGTAAATGAGCTCCTCCTCCTCTTTTTCTTTCTCTTTCTCCTCCCCCCCTCCTCCTCTACAGCCTATACTCATTCTGGATTAAAAAAAAGACAATCCCAACCACTTTCCTATTAAAATAAAAAATCCTGTATCAGGCAATGATCTCATATACTTTCACCCTTTCCTTTCTCAGTCTAGCTTTCCTAAAACAAAGCCTCAAGTCCCAACCAAATTCATTTATTCCTTTAAGTAAATTTATAAAGCTGCAACTCACTTTCAGTGGCTTCGGGTGGCTTACAAAGATAAAAACCCAATATAAAAAATAGCAACAACAACCCCCTACCTCCCTAGTAATAACAGTTAATCAAATAAGCCATTTGATGGGCTCTATTCCATTTTTGGTTCCTATTAGCAAAACCAGATCTCACTTGTTAAAGTGAGGACCAATCTTATCAGGGATGATAACAGAGTAACAGAACTGGAAGGGACCTTGTAGTCATCTAGTCCACCACCACCCCGCCCAAGCAGGAGACCCTACACCAGGGGTAGGCAAAGTTGGCTCTTCTATGACTCGTGGACTTCAACTCCCAGAATTTCTGAGCCAATCATGCTAGCTTAGGAATTCTGGGAGTTGAAGTCCACGAGTCATAGAAGAGCCAACTTTGCCTACCCCTGCCCTACACCATTTCTGACAGATGGCAGTCCAGCCTCTTCTTGAGAGCTTCCAGTGATGAAGCTCCCACAACTTCTGAAGGCAAGCTGTTCCATTGGTTGATTGTTCTCACTGTCAGAAAACGTCTCATTTCTAGGTTGAATCTCTCCTTGATCAGTTTCCATCCATTATTCCTCATCTGGCCTTCAGGTGCTTTGGAAAATAGCTTGACCCTCTCCTCTCTGTTGCAAGAGTACTGGAACACTGCTTCAAGTACTGGAACACTGATTGGTTTTTCTTGCAGACGTTTCATTACCCAAACTAGGTAACATCATCAATGCTAGTAAGAAGTGGGGTTTGCTCTCAGTTTATAACCTAGTGGCTTGCCCTATCAGTGTTGCTGGAAGTGGTCTTAGAGATTCTTTGATTGGGCTGTTTATTGTTAATTTGTTTGGCAGTTTCTTGATTGGGGTATTGTTTATTTGATTGTTGGTCTGATGTTATTCTTGGAGTTAATCTATGCTCATCTGGGTGTTGATTGATGGTGAAGAGGTGCTTGGGTCTCTTTGTTCCCCTTTTGGCTAGCTGATTGCCTCTTCTGCATAGGTTTTTTTTTTTTTGCATAACATGGCTAATTTGTCAGAGTGCCAGGCTTCTAGAAACACTCTGACAAATTAGCCATCAATAGATACATAGACATAAACAATATCTATAGACTATGCAAAAGTGGCAATCAACTAGCCAAAAAGGGAACAGCCAAGCTCAGAGAGTACCAAGGATCCCCCATATTACAGCTTTCTGGATATATTTATTAAAGCTTTCATTAATGCAATATTTATACTGGTATAGAATAAAAGCTACAACTACTGTACTGATAGTCCAGTGGTGAAATGTCAGAAGCCAATTACAATATCACAAAATCTCTCATATGCAGTATATATATATCAATAAAAGCAACTTGAAAAGTATCTTGAGTAATGTGAAATGCAGAGCAACATACAATAATGGGGCCAATTACATTGGGCTAATGTGCATCAAGCATGTTCTTGTTTAAATGCCTATGATGCATTTATGCTATTCAATTACCTTATATATTTTGTGGTTCAGTGTCTTCACAATGATATCATCACCTGACTGGTCAATATGGATTACAGGACTCTTGAGTTTAACTTTATCTCGGAGTAGTTCCATTATCTTTTCTGTAATTTGTCCAGAACCTCCGATAAATTTTCTCTCCTAGGAACAACAAAGATATTAGCAAAATAAGGAGACAGTGTTGAGGCACATAACTGGTACAATGCAGCTGAGAGTAGGATATCCATTAAATAAGATTTTCAAATAATCATTTTAAGGGACTGGACCGTAAAATATAATTCTCTAGCACAGGGGTGTCAAACTTAATTTCATGAGGACTGTGGTTGACCTGGGGGGGGGGGCGCCCGACTGGCTGGGTGTGGCCAACTGGCTGGGCGTGGCCAGCTTGACACCACTCCCCAAACTGCTGGCATATTTCCTCTTCGCACTGGGTAGACCAGGCCGAAGCCACGCTGGCCCGATGGTTCCTCTTCGCATTAGGCAGACCGGGCCGAAGCCACACTGGCCTGATGTTTCCTCTTCACATTGGTTAGACTGGGCCGAAGCCACGCTGGCCCGATGTTTCCACTTTGCACTGGGTAGACCGGGCCGAAGCGACGTGGGCCGACCCCTTAAATTTTCCAGGACAGCCCCGAGGGCCTGATCCAAGCACATCACGGGCCGGATCTGGCCCACGGGCCTTGTGTTTGACACCCCTGCTCTGGTCTATACTAGAGGAATTACAACAAAGAAGTTCCAGCTGGCTGTTGGCACTTCTCTTATATTTTATCTTTGCTTTTATTTGGATATGATTGTTTTTGATGTTTTTGATACCACCTAGAGTCCTTTGGTGGAGTAGAGAGAAGTATGGTTGGCAAGTACATAAATATGGAATGGGATATGAGATGAAAAGATATCTGATTAAAACTATAAGGGTGATGAGCTATTAAATTTGTTTATACTTGTGATGAAGATTTTGAGGTCACTTCGTATATTTCTTTATTATATGGTATTATTTCTCTTTCTTTTCTCCCCCCCCCCTGTATTTTCTATTCTTTCTTTCCATTCTATTTTCTATCTCCACATTTAGTTTGCATTAGTTTTTATTGCTATAATTAAAATTGCTAATAAAAATTATTTTGTATGGGATTTTTGAATATATGGACACTGGTTGTAACAATGGAAACTAAACAATATAATTACTATATGGTCACAGCCATATTGTACTGAATAGACTAGAATAAGGGTTGTTATAATATTAATCTAATTTCAGGAGAAATCTAAGAATGCTGCCAATAAATAAAATTTTCATTGATTATTCTAGATTGAGATGTCTGCAGGGGGAAGCCAATGAAACTCAAAATAGCAGTCACCACTGACTTTTTTGACCTTCCACAATGGGCACCTGTTTCCACAGCTGAAAAACTACTCTAACCTTTGGGAAAGTAGTCTTTGTTATACTTTGAAACTCTACCTATTACACAAATGCAGAATCACATTCATTCATTTTGAACTCTCAAAAGGAAGGACAAATGAATCACTTGCTTTACCTGCCCTCCGTTGGTTATAGTAAAAATCCTGGTAGTTCCCCCACAAAGCTTCACATACCACAGGAACCAGAGAGCAGAGACTTCGTGTGTCTCTGAAGTGACATTGATGTTGACAAAGATTGTAGCGAAGTCCCTGGCAGCTCTGTATACAATCCAAAGGCAGGCACAACATATTAATTTTATCTTGTTAAGAAATGAAATAAAATGGAAAACCATTTTAAGAGTGCATTTCCTTAGTTTGACAAGGTGAGATATGTTACATATATGAGTTTCCCTTACACACTACTTGTGCACTGTGTAACTGTGTAATGAGTGTTTCACAGTATATTGCTATTACTATATCGTGAGATGCTCCCATTTTGCTAAATGCAGAAGGATTCACGATTCAATGCTTGGGGACACTTAAATTGCAGCAGCACAAGACATCATGCAGGAGTAGGTGGTATTCCAAACTCATTCTCCTCTGAGTAACTGGTTTGTGTAGTAGCAAGAACCCGGAAACAATGGATTCTGCATATACTGTATATTCAATAGCTACAGTATGCAATGCTCTTTGTTTTGGGGAACATTCTGTTTTATATTATTACCAAATAATCATTCTTCTTTTTTCAAATGGAGCCTTATTAAGCTTATCATGAATATCATTAATAGGTGAAAACAATTATTGGCTTCTTCTTTAATGGGTAAAAGAATGCCAGTAAGAAATCTGCCATCTTCCTTGCTGAGAATGCTTCTATTGGAATAGTGTGATATTTATTCTAGCACCACCCCCTTCTTGGTCTTAATGACTTTTTGAACATGGCATGCTATTCAAAGGTCAAGTACAGCTTACACCTCCACGGAAAGTTCAATAACTTGATTTACCCTAGATCAGTGATGGCGAACCTATGGCACGGGTGCCACAGGTGGCACGCGGAGCCAAATCTGCCGGCACGCAAGCCGTTGCCCTAGCTCAGCTGCAGCACGTATGTGTGTGCCCGCCAGCTGATTTTTGGCTTGCGTGGAGGCTCTGGGAGGGCGATTTTGGCCTCCAGAGGGCCTCCAGGGTGGCCGGGGGAGAGTTTTTGCCCTCCCTACGCTCCAAGAAAGCCTCTGGAGCCTGCAGAGGGCAAAAAATGGGCCTACAGGGCCCACTGGAAGTCGGGAAATGGGTGAGTGGGGGGGGTTGTGCACGCATGTGCAGGAGGGTGGGGTGAGTGGGGGGCTTTGAATTATGGGTGTAGGCACGCACGCGCGTGCAATAGCGCACGCACGCACTATTTTGGCACTTGAGGAAAAAAAGGTTCGCCATCACTGCCCTAGATCAATCCTCCAAATTTGATTATGATTTGATTATGATTATAATTTTCCATTTCCATTGTATTTTGTTCCATGTTTAATCAGGTTGCAAACTGAAAAAGTGATAGCAGCTTATGGTTCCTGACTTTCTAATAAAATTGTGTGAATACATTCAGATATTATGGGAAATGCAGCTTTTTATTTCAATTTTCAGCCAGTTTCAAAGTCCTCAAGACTACAAATCTGGAGAAGCCTTCAATTTTTGCAATTTTTCTTTCTTCACATCAATGACAAGTTGAAAACTTTTGGCAAAACAAAATACAAATCATGGAAGGGAATGAAAAACCATATGTGACTATCAGGGGAAAGCACCCTTAGACAGAGCATGTCTTCTCTATGCTTGAAACATGAAATATTTCAGAATAAACTATTTAATCCTACTATTATTACAAAGGACCAGACAGTGGCTATGTTCAGAATGTGCAGAACGTCAGCAAAACTTAAGTAATTACAATATTAAGTAATATTGTTATTTCTGATCAAAGCTTTGACATCAGTGACAACAGTCTGAAACTCAGAAGCTAGATAGATATATAGAAAATCCAATCTATTTTATTGAATAAAGCTCCCCTAAAAGAGGCTGAAAATTTGGGTGCGCCTTATACTCCGAATGTAGCTTTTACTAAGCTTTTTTTTCAGCCCTAACGAGATGCTAACAGTGAAGCCCATAGCTAAGCGTTCTTCCCTTTGCCTGCTTTTTTCATTGCTGCTCCCAGCTGTGTGATCTTCCGCCTTTTTTTAGCTCTAATGAGATGCTAACAAGTGAAGCAATCTTCCTGCTTTGCTAGCGAAGCGATCTTCCCTTTACCTGCTTTTCTCATTGTTTCTCTCTCTGAAGAGAGAGAAAAGGGAAGTGTTTTAGAAACTGTTTTTTATCCCCAACCAGGGGATAAAATGCAAGCACTAGCGCTCAAAACCAGCAAACTAATGTGCTGAAGCTGACCAGACTAAGGACTAGCCAGATGAATACCTGGTAGGCAGAATCCCCCCCCCCTATTTTCCTCCCCAAAAACTAAGGTACTTCTTATACTCCGGTGCGTCATATACTCCAAAAAATATGGTATATTATAAATTAGTAATGGTTGTTTCATTTCTTTCTTTCTTCAATGGAAGACCAATACAGTTACAATATTATCATCATTTAAGTCTGTATATGCTCTAACATTCTAACGTAAGATTGGATATACGATTGTTATACAATTGGTTATCTCCCACTTGAGAAAAAAAGAGAATATAGAAAAACCAATGAAGTATGTAGTATGTATGACATGCAGAAAGCTAGAAAATGGGCATATAGTAATAAGATTATAACTGAAGATGGATCACTTACTTTGTCCAACAATGTTTGTCAATGAACTGTTTCATTGAAATTTTGTCCAACTCTTTAGCATGTGGTGCATCCCATGGTGCTTCAGCAGGAATCTAAAAACAAACCAAGCGTTGCAAATATGCACAGTTCATTTGCTGATTTTCTTTTCATGAATCAATAGCCTCAATGCTTTGTCCTTGCAATATGGTCATAAAAAGAAACAAGCCCAACCGCGTTGCAAAGTTAAATCACCTATCTCTGCTTTTTTAAAAACGGAGAGAGAGAAAATATTGCATATGAAATGAATTAAATTGTAAGACAACTGTTTTAATAAAAGGCACAATCATATCTTCAAGCTAATCCACCCTTGTAAGCAACTTGTTCATGAATTGCAAGTGACATCAGGACTTCAGCCCACTAATTGAGGCCATATCATTCTCTGTTCAATATTGAATAAAAAGTTTTTAGGAAAAAGAAAGCATGGAAAATCTATTTTCATTGTCCATCAATATCCCTGTAATAGATATGCACTTCAATAAGATTTGTACATTCAAAACTATTAAACCGTGTCTCAAAGCCATATATGCAATTACTTCTTCTAGAACATAATAACTTTAAGACATTTCAAAACCTATATTTATTGAAGCATATTTTCATTGCAACTGTAGTGATTTTCTCATTCCTTTTCTGTACAAATATAATTGATCCAATGCATCTGAAATATAATGCTTTATTGATTGAGCTGTAATCTAAGATGTACTGAGGATGTTTGATAGTGATACTAAAACATTCCATAGTTTAGACAAAACTGCAATATCTAATATTTTTTATTCCACTTAGTTTTTAAAGTGTGTATATCAGACTGAATTAATAATGACAGTTATTTAGAAAGACACTTTTTTTGTCTTGGAAGATTTAGTGATCATGTTCTCTGAAGCTAAAAATCCATTTAATTGGTTAAATTTATATCCAGCCAAGGATCTTGCTGTGATCAATACGAATAATTGATATGTCCAATGAAGATAAATGTTTTGGAATATATTACAAGGCTACATACGCAAGCAAACTGCATCTATATTTAATACAAAGTATATTTTAATGTTGATTACAAAAATCACCTATAGCTGAATTTTTAAATTATTTTATAAATACAGTTGGTCCTTGCTTACTTGGTCAGCCTCAGTCAGTGACCATTTGAAGTTGAATGGTACTGAAAAAATAACTTTATGTGCCCATATCTATGAAGCAGCATCTCTCAGCCATGTCATTACCATCACAGTCAGTTTTTCTTGTCTCTTACTTGTTTTTCTTCCCCCTCCCTCCCTTGCAGGATGCAGGAGGGGATTACAAGAGAATCAGCAGACAGACAATGGGAAACATACATCAAAAGCAATTACTCCAGGCTGTTTGCATCTTGTGCTTATGGCTGCTGGCCCCAGCACAACGCTTTCAATGCACATTCCTCACTGTGTGCCTGCTACACTCTCTTGAAATCCCTCCTTTTAGAGAATAACAGAGTTGGAAGGGACCTTGTAAGTCATCTAGTTTAACCCCCTGCTCAACAGGAGATCTTATACCATTTCTGACAAGTGGCAGTCCAGTCTCTTCTTGAAAGCTTCCAGTGATAAAGCACCCACAATTTCTGAATGCAAGCTGTTCCATTGGTTGATTGTTCTCACTGTCAGAAAATGTCTCCTTATTTCTAGGTTGAATCTCTCCTTGATCAATTTCCATCCATTATTCCTTGTCTGGCCTTTGGGTGCTTTGGAAAATAGGTTGATCCCCTCCTCTCTGTGGCAGCCCCTCAAGTATTGAAACACTGCTATCATGTCACCCTGGTCCTTCTTTTAACTAAACTAGCCATGCCCAGTGTTTGCAACCATTCTTCATATGTTTTAGCCTCCAGTCCCCTAATCATCTTTGTTGCTCTTCTCTGCACTCTTTCTAGAGCAGGGGTGTTAAACTCAATTTCATTGAGGGCCACATCAGGGTTGTGTTTGACCTCGGAGGGCCGGAGGGGGCATGGCTGGGGTGGGCGTGGGCATGGTGGGCATGGCTGGGGGTGGGCATGACATGGGATTCGTGTCATGGGCACCTGTGGTGGCCAAGTGCTAACACAGGACTTCCCCGAGACCCTCCCTCACTCTCATTATAATCTCTTTCCTTCCTTCCTTTTCTTCTTTTTCCTTCCCTCTTCATTCTCCTTTTTCTTCTTTCCCCACTTTCCTTATTTTTCCTTCCTTGCTCTCCTCCCATCTTCCCATCTTCCCATCTTTTTCTTTGTCTTTCCTCTTTCCCTTTCTTCTTTCCTGTCCCTTCTTGGATCCTCAAATACAAAAGGGGAAACATTTCTCCTTTTGTTTTGTTTTTAGTTTGCTTTGATAGCCCTCTGCCAGTGAAAACAGAGTGCATGCCCCACAGCGATATCCATTTTCGCTGGCAGAGGGCTTCAGGAGACTGTCACAGCTGAAAATGGGACATGGGGGGCCGCACACGCCCCCCCCAAGCTCTGTTTTCGCTGGCAGAGGCACCATGGGCTGATCCTTTGCTGTTTCCAGGCCAGCCCTGTGGGCCACATGTAAGCACCTCACGGGCCAGCTCCGGGCCTTGAGTTTGACACCCCTGTTCTAGAGTCTCAACATCTCTTTTATGGTCTGGTGACCAAAACTGTAACTGGATGCAGTATTCTAGGTGTGGTCTTACTAAGGCTTTATAGCGTGGTATTAGTACCTCACATGATCTTGATTCATCCCACTGTTAATGCAATTTAGGATTGCATTGGCTTTTTTGGCTGCCGCCACACACTGCTAGATCATATTTAATTGATTGTCTACTAAGACTCCATGATCCCTCTCACAGTTACTGCTCTTAAGCTTGGTTTCACCTAATCTGTATGTGTATTTTTGATTTTTCTTGCCTAACTGTAAGACTTTACTTTTCTCTATGTTGAATTTCATTTTATTAGATGGCATCCAGGTTCAAGTCTGCCAAAATGGATCTTGAGCCTATCATCTAGGGCAGTGGTTCCCAACCTGTGGTACGTGTACCACTAGTGGTACGCGAGCGCCTTCCAGGTGGTACGCGAACACTTTTGGGGTCATGAACGATTTTTAGTTAGTTATTTTTTACTTCACAAAAATGTTTACTGCCTAACACAAGATAATCTGGCAACGATTTGCAACTGTTGCCACACACCACCCACCTGGTCCCAGCGGCGCGGGGCCAAAAAAGGAACAGTACAATTATGGAAATAAAGTGATATCTGATCGAATTTAGTTTCTCTGGAACCAGGTGGTATGCGGCGACTGTACGGGACCTCCAAGTGGTACTCGATCACAAAAAGGTTGGGAACCACTGATCTAGGGTGTTGGCTATTCCTGCCAGCTCAGTACCATCTGCAAATTTGATGGTTCCCCTTCTACTACCTCATCTATGAAGATATTGAAGAGTACTGGGCCTAAGACGGAACCTTGTGGTAGCCCACTGCTTCCTTCCTTCCATGTAGACATAGTACCATTAAGGAGTACCATACTCGTTGAGTATGGTTTGTCAGCCAGTTACAAATCCATCTGGTGGTGATGCTATCTATCCCACTTTTTTCTAGCTTACCAAGAAGTATGTTGTGGTCCACTTTGTTGAATATCTTGCTGAAGTAAACTATGTCTACAGCATTTCGCTGGTCTACTAATTTAGTCACTTTATCAAAGAATGAAATAAAATTGGTTTGGTATGATCTGTTTTTAACAAACCCGTGCTGACTTCTAGTTAATACTTTACCTCCTCTCCAATGATTGTAAATTCAAACATTAACTCCATTCTTGTTAATTATCCCAGTTCCAGGATGAGCATTCCAAAGGCTGGGGGAGTGGTTAAGAGCCAAACACAATTGGAAGGTGTGAAACAGATTAGTCTTGTCAGTTCTGAGCTGGCTATCACAGTGCCACAGAGATGAGAGTTTCAAAGGGCCAGGGGATGGGGAAAAGGGAAGCATAATCAGGGTCATGTAATTTCCCACTTAGTAACCAATTTGCTTAGTGATGGAGTTGCTGGTCCCAACTGTGGTTACTAAATGATGACCATCTGTATAATCATTTAATAATCTTCCTATTTAAAAAGTAGAAAAATGGAGGTGCTATATCTTATAGAGAAGGAAGGACTAATGTGAGTCTGATATATTTTCCTCTATAAAACTCTATGGGACATTGTAATATGTCTGTTAAACAAAACCCTTTCACTATAAAATTGGAGCTTTTAATATTTGCATTAAAGGTAGGTAAAAATATTTCTGCTTCTTGAATACTTTTTGTCAGTGATATAATTTTTTTCCTTGTAAGCTTTGATGAAACAATGCAAATTTTTATTTATTGTCCCAGTCAGTTGCATACATATTCATTATTCCCAGCATACCTCTTTTCCCAGTTTATCCATTGTTCTCCAGAAATTGGTGTAATCTAGATATATGAAAGGGTTCCATGTGGAAGGAAAGATATCATACATTGAATAGGAATTTCCCTAAAACAGAAAAAATTAACAAGATATAACCGAATTGTTGATTCTTTCCTCTTATATTAGACCTCTTATATTAAGTTTCCATATGTAATAATTAATTTGTAATTATAGTAACTGCAGTCAAATGTCTATTAGAAATACATTCAGCAGTATTGTATATGCAAATCTAGAAATGAATCTAATATATAGATACTAAAAAAAATGAAATGCAGATCTTGACGTCTTCATTACCTTTCTTTTCCAGATTGAGAAATACAAATATAAGCTAAAGCGCAAAATAAAATTTCAACATTAACTTCACATTTTTCTTTTACTGCTGTCCTTTTAATTCATTAAATCATCATTTACTTTTATCTGTATCGGAGAGAAAGACATACATTGAAAAAAGAGCATTGAACACTCATACAGTTGTTATAGGAATTAAAATAAGTGTGGCCCTTTGAATGTTACCATTGCTTCAGAAAAATCAGTGCATTAATTTAGTTGGATATATATAAATACATGTCTGATGATAAAGCAAAATTCTATGATTATATATTTCATCTCTCTCTCTCTCTCTCTCTCTCTCTCTCTCTCTCTCTCTCTCTCTCTCTCTCTCTCTCTCTATATATATATATATATATATATATATATATATATATATATATATTCTCCCTATTTTCATTTATCAGCAAAAAAATCCTACACACACACACACACACACACACATATATATATACTGTGTGTATATGTATAACTGAAATCTGAGATTTCTTCGAACGAACTTTGATTAAAGATTAAATCTATTTAAGTTTTGGATTTAAGAATTAAGAACTGAGACCTTAAAGATGGAGAGAATTGACTATGAAGAACTGGCTGAATTTATGAAGGACCTTTTTGAAAACTTTAGAAGATCTGTATTTGGAGCATTTGAGACAGGAAAAAATGAAGTACAAATGGAAGAAAAAATGGATAAGAGAACAGAAGAAGAAAAGAAGAGTGATGAAGATATTATAAATGATGATGAAAAGAGTAATAATATTGAAAATGCAATGCTGATTAATGGTTAATGATAATGATTCCACTGGGTTAAACAGTGAAAATAGAGATATAGATAACAGTTACAATGATAATAGAGATGATGATATTAAGAATAACTATCTTCAGATTGATGATAAGGATTTTGAGATACATAAAACGGAAAAAAGAATGGAGAAAATTAGATATACACAGAAAGTAAACTTAAGAGGGAGGAAAAGAGCGTGGGGAAAGAGAACTTATTGGTATAAAATTAATAGAAAGAGGAAATAGAATTTAATCAGATGGGGGTGGAGGATATCTCTCTCTCTCTCTCTCTCTCTCTCTCTCTCTGAATTAGTCGAGAAATTAAAAGGGAATGGATGATTATATGGATGATTATATTGAAATATTATGGAAATTTTTTTTCTTCTTATTTAGAGTTACTATTTTATTAAGAGTCAAAAATTTTTTTTCCTGTCCCTTTATATATAGATTAATATTGTTTAATGAATTAAAAGATTTGATATTTTAGATAAAATAATGTTAACCAATATGAGAAGTATGAATGATTATGAATATTAGAGTTTAAAAGATATATTATGATTTTGTACTTGTTTTTTTATATATGAAATTTGTTCAAATGAAAAACTTAAAAGAAAATGTATTATTTTAAGAGTTGAATACCTAAATTGAATAATTCAGAAAGAATTTTGATGATTAGTAAGCAAAAAAGCATATTATGATTGTGTATTATTATTTTTAGACATGAGATATGTTCAAATGTAAAATTTACAAATCATATATTTCAAGTGGTAAATGTTTAATTTGAGTGTTAATAACCAAAGAAGAATTTTTATGACTAATATAAGGAATTGGAATGTATAATTGGGCACTTAGTTTGTGATAAAATAGGGGGGGGGAGAAATATAAACAATGAATAAAGAGATAAAAAAGTGGAGGAAGCAATTTGGCTTAAAATTAAGAAGTAGGAGAATAATAACTAATTTGGAAACTAATTAATAGCGAAGAATTTAGGAGTAGAATTGAAAAAATAATTGGTGAATATCCCAGATGACAAAATTAGACTTTCTTTTTTTTTCTTTTTTTTTCCTTTTTTTGTGTGGAGGTAAGATGAAGTTAGCAGTATATACCTAGAAACGAAGTATTATACATAAAGAAATGATATAAAAATAGATAAATTTTTTCTTAGAAGGGATATGAAGAGTATGAACTGGCGATTAACAGTATCATCAGTCTGTTAAACATAAGAGGATAAAAGAATACTCAGGGGAAGGCTAAGAGGGTGTAAGAGGAAGTAGAAGGGGAGGAAGAGAATGAGTAGAGAGAGTAGAGGCGGAGCAAAGGAGTAAGAAAGTAGGAGGAGATGATGGAGGTAGAGGGGGGAGTGCAATGGGGGGGAAAAGCAGAATAGACTGATGATTGATGATATAAGCGTATGTATAAGATATTAACTTTTGAATGATGGAGTATAAATATAAAACTGTGTGTTTTATTGTAATAATTTAAGGTATATGTTTATTAAACTGTAAAAGTGGTGGAGGAAAAAATAAAAAACCTTTTGGAAAAAAAAAGAATGCCAAGCTTGTATCCTGCCTCTCAGCCATTTCTTCTATGGCTATGCCAACCCTTCTGTAAATAGCTGTTCAAGCCCCAGGAATAAAAGTACCACAAAAAAACTTGGGGGGGGGGACTTCAGAGAAGCTCAGCTACAGACGAAGAATCTGGGCTACTGCCAAGAATCATTAAGACTGTTAGAGGCAGTTTCTAAAAACCCTTAAAGCAGCAGGGGCAGCAATTAAGATAAGGATTAGGCTAGAAATACAGGCACACTAGAATCTTTCCTTCCTGTGTTCCTTGCAGGATTAGCCCTGTAAAGTGGGAAAAGATTTCTTCCAAAAACCGGTTCTCCAAACTGCTCAGAAAATTAACATACGGTTCTCCCGAACCAGTGCAAACCGGCAGGAGCCCACCACTGAAGCCAACAAATATTACATAAACTATGACAAAAGTCAATTTCCCTTTGCTATATGTCTTCAGATTGTTTTTATAGTATTAAAGAACAATGTCTAGCTTTTTATAGATTCTTATTCAATTCATGTTGTTCATATATGAACACTTTTCTTCTGAGTCAAGTGCAACTGCATGCAGGAACTAGAAATTCATCAAACTTCTGCCTTCATTCATAACATCAATTTAGCCTAGCCTTTTCCAAAACAATGCTTTCCAGAAATGTTTGAGTATAATTCTCATCATGCTGAAAGTTATAATCCAACAGATCTATTATAACTATATAAATGTATTACCAAAATAAATAAGGGTCCACTTATTCTAAGGAGATTATTGGTAGAACCTTCATACAGGCTTTCATCCAAAGAAGCTTGGTCACTTTAAGACAGGGGTGTCAAACTGAATTTCTTCGAGGGCCAGATCAGTATTGTAGTTATCCTCCGTGAGATGGCCGGGGTGGGTGGGTGGGGAGACGGGACGGATGCCTCCTGCAGCGCCGTGCTGGCCAAAACATCCTGCAACACTCTGCCGGTCAAAATGGGGCATGGGGGGGCACACAAGGCTCCCTGTGCCCCATTTTTGGCCTGAACATCCTCCTGCAGCACCCTGCTGGCCAAAATGGGGCAGGGGCCCCCCATGCCCCATTTTGGCTGGCAGAGTGCTGCAGGAGGCCATCCAGGCAAAAAATGGGGTGTGGGGGGCCTCATGTGGCCCCCCATGCCCCATTTTGGCTGCCAGAAGCACCGCAGCCCGGTCCTTTGATATTTCCAGGCCATCCCCGTGGGCCACATTTAAGCACCTCGTGGGTCAGATTCGGCCTGCGGGCCTTGAGTTTGACACCCCTACTTTAAGATGTTCATCCAGCTAAAATAAGCAGCAACTAATACTATTATCACAAACAAGTCTGCTGATTATATTTTAGATCATAATAAATTTAAACAATTTGGTGTTATCTATCATGTTGCAGTTAATTAGGTATGGACTGCAAAATTCTGGAAGAATTTTCTGTATTTCTCCAATGCCATCAAGTGGTCTTCTAGATTTTTAAAGCCTGGATACAAGAGCTGCAATTTAACCCCCCTTTCTTTTTCTACTCACAAATAAATCTATGAGTCCCAGTCCATAGTGGGACAATGTATACAGGATGTCTTAAACTCTGATTATAGTTGCTGTTGGGGACATTAATCATGCAACAGAAATCCAGAACCACAATTATTAAAATATAAAGTTTTATAAGAAATTGTATATATTTTAACATACTTTCTTTTGTTCAAACATCAGTGCAACCCTTCCACATCAGTGGTGGGTTGTAAATTATTTTGTTACTGGTTCGTGCGTGCACTTGCGCACGCGACACTTCTGCACATGCGCAGAAGTGTCCCGGGCGGGTGGGCGGAGCCTCCCACCACCGGCGCTACTGGTTCTAAGAACCGGTCCGAACTGGGAGCAACCCACCGCTATTCCACATGGTTTATTATCATTCTGCATCACACAAAGCTAAATACATCATGCAATTGGAATAAATAAAGTCCAGCCTAGGACCTAACTCCCCCACAACATAATCCACTCAGTTATGTACTGTATGTTTCCAGAAGTAATCAGAGCAAATGAGATTCTCACCCTTGTATGTAGGAGGGTAGCCTCACGTACATTCACTTTGTAAGTTTCTATGCCAAGTTCTTTAGCCAGTCGCAGAATCCGATTCTGTGTAGGTCCCACATAGGCTCCACCAACATCGACATACTTCACTTGCTGGTTCTGTCAAAACAAGAAAAATAATCAGAAATAATAAGAGATGTTCCAATCACAGGAACAAAAATGCTCACGTTCATTATAAAAAATAGCTGAAATTTACATTGGAGTCCTCAAAGTATGGCATATGTTCTATATTATTAAATTAACTTAACTGGCAGTTAACTTAAACACACAGTTAAATTCCCTTCAGTTCTGCTGTGCCACTTCACTGTGGTGGGCATGTTCCTTGGAAGGAGTAGTGAAGACCTTTTGGAATGTATGCCAAGAGTTTATGTTCTCAGCAGGGTCACCCAAGGCACGAAGGACCCTCCAGCTGCCCACCCAAAGTAAGTAGGGACCTATATAGGGCAGCAGGTTTTGGTGTTTTTTTTTTTTTTAGCATATGGCACATGTTAGCCAGGGATTACTGAAGCTGCTGGCTGCCTCTGTGAAAGGAATTTTTTCGGATAGTGTTATCTTACCTGTGGGATGCCTGAATGCCAGTAGGGCAGCAGTGAAATAGGAAGATGCTAGGGGCAGACAATTATGTTAGTGATAATAGCACCAATTCATACTGTATGGGATACGACAATGGTAAAACACTCCCGTATTTTTACTGAGCAAATCACATAGATGGAATATATAAAATGCTTGACAATATAGTGCCAGATAATGGGCCCCTCAGCTCAGATGGTACTCAGTATGCTACTGTGAAATTGCTGAGGTGTTTATGGCATGGCTATATTAAAACCCTTGGGATATTGAGTTGCTCAGGTTGCAATACAGAACTACAGTCCAGTGAGTCCTCGCTTGCCAATGATAACTTAAGTCACCAAGTGCTGGCTGTGCCAACTTACAACTGCAGTTCCAACAGTCCCAGTTAGCATGGTTAGGAGATTAGCATCTCTTTCCAAAATGTTGCAGACTAAAAATTACAAAACTTAATGATTGGTATTTTTACATTTGTTTAAAAAATTACTTACTCTAATGGTGAAAGTCCTTCCCCCAACTCTGTCACGAGCTTCTAAAACCACCACACTAAGTCCAGATTCAAACAACAATTTAGCTGCTGACATGCCTAAAACAAAGATGAATTCATTTTAATTCATTTTAATATGTCAAGATCATAACCTGAAATATTTATTAGCAGATAAGCAGCGCTTTCAAATTTAATACATCACTAAGGTGACCAGACGTCCCGCTTTTGGCGTGACAGACACGCTTTTCAAGCGTGTGTCCCGCGTCCCGCATTCTTTCCAAAAAGTCACGCTTTTTTGGAAAGAATGCCCGGACGTCTGGTCACCTTACCGTAGCACCACCGCGCCTTTTGCAGTCATCCCAAGTCCAGGAGGCATCCGCGGGACAGGCTCCCCCACAGCCGACCGGCCGCCACGCCTCCACTCCACCGAGAGGCAGGCCTGCGCACCAGGAGATCACGGCCGCTACGGGGCGGCTCTGCCGTACTTGGCAAGGGATGAAAGAGATGAGCCGCACCGCCTCGGTCAGTGCCATTGGTCGGGAACATGGCGCTGAACAGGAACCACTTGCCCGGTGGCGGGGTTGTCCCGCCCCACGGGGAAAGGTAACCGGAGGCGAAGATGTACTTGGCTAGCAAGGAGCGGCAGGAGGAAGAGTTGGGGGGAGGGCTTGGGTATCCTCGGGGATCGCGAAACACAGGCGGAGCATTTCTACCAGCCAGCCAGCCCAAGCCACTGCCGGCTCCCGAAGGGGAGGTGGGAGGCGATGAAAGGCCTCCTGCCTCTCCACCCACCCACCTGGACGCCGACATTTGCGTTCTTTTGCCCTCTGTGCATGTGCAGTGTTCTGCGCATGCGCAGAGGGCAAAACTCAAATGGCGGCATCCAGGCGGGCCCGCCCCCGTCAATGGTGTCCCGCTTAAAAAAAAATCTGGTCACTTTATACATCACTAATGTCCAATCTATGGTAAGCTGAATACATAACAGTGTTTTCCTTATACATTTCCATTTTTTAATCTTTTCAACAGAAGTATTTTTACTCTGTTTTTGAAGATAGGTAGTCCTTGTATAGTGACAATTGGAACTGGCAAAATAATTGTTAAGCAAAACAGTTGCTAAGTGAAAGATTACAATTTTACAATTTTATTTCAGCTTTCCTACGCTTTACAGATTTGCAAAGATCATAAATGCAAGGACTGTTCACAAACTTATTTTTTCATCTGGGTTGTAACTGAACGGTTATTAAATGAATCAGTTGACTACCTATGCATTAAATGCATTAAATCTGCATACATGTGAACATTTTATTAATGTATGCATTTATTTAATCAATTTATCTACTCTAGGCAATTTTCAGGCATTAAAATAGCAATAAAATATATTTTATTTTAACAACAAAATTTTGATAACCAATATCAATATCAGTATCAATATATATCAATATACTAGCGTACCCGGCCACGCGTTGCTGTGGGTCAGTCTGCTTAAATGGGAAAGAAAGAAAAGAGAAAGCGCACGTTTCTAATATGTTTAATGTCACAATGCTTGTGGGCATACAATATTTTTTGTTGTTCCATTGTCTGTGCAGATGTAGAGATTGTCTGGTTTGCCGACTCTAGAACACGCAACATATAATTGTCCATGTGAGAAGCAATCTGTGTCTAGATCTAAACCACACAATTCTAAAGATTGGCCTTGAGCTTTGTTGATGGTGATTGCGAACGGCAATCTAATTGGAAATCAGCAGGCATGTCATGGTGGGTGGTATTATTCAGGCAACCTTATGCTCATTAACATCTCAGAATTATGGTTAACATTGATGTAAATCCCCCCCCTTTATTTTTGGAGGTTTAAATTGTGTTTAAACCTCTGCTATCTTATCCCTTTATTTCTCTGAGGTACTTGCCAGGGTCACGCGATGGGGGTGGTGGTTAGCCTCCTCTCAGCAGGCATGTCATGGTTTCCCCATAAAAGCCTCTCCTATTCTATTCCCTTATTTCCCTCAGCTTGGCTCAGAAACTTTGGAAGGGAATAGTCAATTAGTACAGCGTGTGTCCAGCAGAGGGTGCTGGTTTTCAACAAAATCATGTTTTTCCCTGGTTTTCAGCAAAATCATGTTTTTACCTGTCACCGGTGTGACATCTATATAATATAGGTATATAAAAACACTCTCGTATTCGAATGCAATGTTGTGTCAAAATTTCAAAGCAATCGGTGAAGTACTTTCGGAGATCTTAGCTCATTCCCAAACAAACAGTTATATTTTTATTTATATAGATATATCAATCTATATCTATATCTATATCTATATCTATATCTATATCTATCATCTATCTATCTATCTATCTATCTATCTATCTATCTATCTATCATCTACACACACACACACACACACACACACACACACACACACACACACACACACACACTTATATACACATACACACAGAGAGAAATACACACATCCCTCTGGATCTACAATCAGTCCCCAAGGAAAAAGCCAAATTCTAAATTAGTATTAGGAAAAAATCAATAGTTAAATGAATTCTGACAATTAATTCAAAGCAATAATTCTGGAGGCAAGAGAGGTATCCCTACCACAATGCTTGATCAAAATTAAAGCCATGTCATCTGTGATCAAGTTCTCAAGCTTATTCTTTACTAATGGCTGAGCAAATTATTTGGATGGCTTGAGCAAATTATTATCAGTGTAAGAGGTAAGATCCATGGCTTGAGCAAATTATTTGGATGGCTAGAGCAAATTATTATCAGTGTAAGAGGTAAGATCCATGCTAAATGAACTAGTTTCTACTATAGAATACAGACATTTTAAAAATTAGTAGGTAATTTGTACTCAGTGTTACATCCCCAAATATTCAGCTTGTGTTTCACTACAACTGGAAGTTCCTTTTCACATGTACAATTTCTAAGTCAAATATCCTCATCCTATACTTCTCCATTTGATTATATTTGGGTATTTTATTAAATTCTTCCATTTCAATTGCATCTGTTCATTCTGAATGAGTTGTATCCTTTGTTTTCCAATTATGATATCACTAGGTCTCAATGATATTTAATATATCATATTTTAATATAATTAATTTCAATATTATAAGCATTAGCACATAGACAACAAAGTTCATGAACTTTATGAATCAATTTTCACTGAGTGATATAATATCAGACTAAAGTTTCCAAACTGTTCCTGCCAGCTGTTCAACAATTGTGCGCTGTACTTGCCGAAAATCAATCTGTCTGAAACTAAAGTCAGAATCACATTTGTAAATGCTATAAAACTTATAAAACTTATTAAGTCTGTGAAAAATGACAGTTTTTGTCATGTACAAAAACAAATAAAAAAAATATTCATTTGGATTGCACTTTGTAGCAATCCCAGAGTGAATAGTTTCTCTTACATAAATACATTTGGGGATTTATCATGCCTTTATTTTAAATATTAGACGTAGATTATAAATGTAATGTGCTTCATGGGACACACACACACACACACGCGCACGCGCATGCGCACACACACACACACACACACACACACACACACACACACACACACACACCAGTAGTGGGGTTCTCAAACCCTTTACTACTGGTCTTCGTGCTCGCTTGTGCTTGCGTGCAATGCTTCTGCACATGTGCAGAAGCGTCCTGGGCAGGTGGGCGGAGCATCCCGGGTGGGTGGGTGGAGCCTCCCGCTGCCAGCGCTACCAGTTCTAAGAACCGGTCCGAACCGGGAGCAACCCAGCGCTGACATATATATTATTAGACAATTAAAGCGGTTGGCTGGCTGAGTAACAAGTACTGAAAAATCTCTTATAGCCTTATCTTTTTAGTACTCCTAGGCCACAACTGATACTTAATATTTTACTTTTGTACTTCTTGATTATCACAAAGCACAGTAAATTACAGTACAAGCTGGCCATCAATGTATCTGTTACATTAAATGTTTACCATAGCCATGCATAAATTTGCTGTGATTTGCTTACACTGCTTCACTAACGGGAAACCTAATTACTTCTGTGTTCCACTGAGAAATGACATTTGGCAATAGCTCTCATCTCTCATTAGTCAAATAGAAATCTCTGTGCAGAGAAGTTAATGCAGAGCTGCCAAAAGAAACCAGATAACATTTATTCTACACCCTCAGGGATAAATGTTCCAGCCCATGATTTCCTTTCCCAATATACAGTTGACTTTTAATGCTATTTTGTTAACAACAAAAAATAGCAACTGAAGTGTACTTTTAGCTCCCCCCCCCCAATATTTCTTCAAACATAAGCCCAATTCTCAAAATCTCTGTTTTCAGAATTATAATTCCCAAGATCATATTATCATGAGGACATAAGGAAGCTAAGAGGAACACAATGAACCTTTGTATAATACAGGTAGACCACATTTACTGATGGCCTCATGCAATGATCATTTGAAGTTATGATGGTGCCAAAAAATAACTTTGCAACCAAGGCATGCATTTGCAAGCTTCACAGAGACTCTTTCTCAATCATATGTTCACCATTACAATCAATACATGTTGTCCTGGCCTTGGTCCATTTTTTCCCTTCTCCCAGAACAAAGAGATTGCTTAAACAAGTGATCTCTTCCTGAACTGTTTTTCTACAGTATGCTTCCCTGAAAAGTGTTGGCCACAAGTTTAGAATAATTCTGTCCCATGTTTCCAATTGTAAGGACAGTAGTGGAAGCAACAAACATTGTTAAGAAAAAAAAACACACCAGGAAACATCAAATTAAAGGAAATGTAAATCAAATCTTTAAAGCGGGAGAATAAATAGTTTCAATCCTTTTCTTTAACTGCTTACTACATTTTGTAACAACTATAATATTGGTGTTTAAAGACTGTCAATAAATGTCATAAGGCTACTACTAATAAAAATCTTCATAACTGTTTATCTGTCTCTGATAAGTCCCTATTAAACATCAAATGTGAGTGGTTTTTTTTTACAATGTGATTGTACAATTAAAAAAAACAATGACTGGTATTAATAGCTTATATATGTGGGAAAATATGACTATTGGTTTCTAATGAGGAAATATATTGCAGGTAGACTTTGCTTAGCAGCCACTATTGGAACCGATAAAGTGGTCACTAAGCAACATAGCTGCTAAGCGTAAAATTACATCGCCATTATTTTAAGTCTGCCTTCCATTGTGCTTGTCACAAGTGAAAATGCATGCTATTTGAAGTACACAAATAGCAATCACATGATTGAGGAGCTCTGTGATGGTCATAATAGCAATAGCAATAGCACTTAGACTTATATACCGCTTCATAGTGCTTTTACAACCCTCTCTAAGCGGTTTACAGAGTCAGCTTATTGCCCCCAACAATCTGGGTCCGCATTTTACATAAATGGGGAGATTGGTTGCAATGTTATATATTAGCACCATTGCAACTTCAAATGATTGATGCCCAAGACAGTTGTTAAACAAGGACTATCTATATTGAAATATATTATTAAAGCTGGCTGGTTCTTCATGTCTGGCTTAGTATCCTATGCATCTCATAAACTAAACTATAATCATATGCTTTCTGCAAATGTCAGTTTCCTTCCAGAGTGTATTTTCTTACTTTAACCAAGCTCAAACGTGTTTGGTATGAAATGAACATACATAAGATTCCAGTTATAAACACATAACTGTCCACTTTAAGCCTATTTACTTAAGCCTTGGATGCAGGTTTTGCTGGAATACATCCAATATTTGATACATTGGCTCTTGAAATCATGCCAGAATCTCCCAAGCAAAAACATTTTTTTCCTATGCTATGGGCAGAAGGAAAACCTGTTCCTAAAACTATCCTGAAAACCATCAAACCATCTCTGATACTACTAGGCAACTATCAGACAAATGCATATGTGTTCCTTGTGATCATCACCAGACATATCAATACTTCCTGGAATAAAAAATAATTCTCTTGCTCCTTAACCATTTTGCCTTTAATAAAGAAAAAGGCAGGAAGCATTTTTATTTCTCACTGTCACTAGCAAATCTGAGTAGCCACTTGCCTTGACAACAGGATGCCTTAGAATATAGCAATAGGGGTCATTTGGAAAATCAAAGTCATCTTCATCAAATGAGAATGACTATCAGTAGTAATTATGAGCACAGATGAAAGTTTGTGTATCTGAGATTGATTGAGAGATATGACTTCAATGTTCTTTTTGATGTTTCCAACCTCTAGTTCACCGAAATGATCACAGTATCTTGACCATTATTAAAATTGTCTATGATTGAACTCAGATCCTTCTTCACTAGCATTAATCAGAGTACCTTCATTAAAATTTTCTCTACCTGAGGCAAGGACTTGTTCTTAGGCTATGAAGTGCAGAGAGAGAACTAAGGGAATGTTATTAGGAAATAGATGAGAAGAGTTCTTCAGCAGTAATAAAAATGAAATTTTCTTTTTTTATCTTTCCTTCACAAAATATTACTCCTTAAAGTTGCAACGTTGAGTTGTGCTAACCATGCTCCTAAGAACAATGCAGACTCAAAACTATTGTCCAACTTGATTCATCCTATGAGTGCATCCTATGGAATACACTTATGAAATGACATTTAATTTAATATTCAGTTAGAAAACACAAAATAATTTCAATTACTTTTATTAAGAATGCTGGTATGTCAAAGGAACAATGTGGAGAAACTGAGGTTCCAATGTCATTTCAGCTACAAGCTACATTTCCTATTCAGCTTCAATAGCCTTATTAGGCTGTTGAAGAGACTATGAAGCAAATGCGTTGGAACTTGGAAATATTTGAGTTCTGAAAAAGCACCACATAGCTAAATGCAATCCCACTTGTTATTAATAGAGATGATCCTTTTCTTCTAATACAACTTTTTTAGCCTTTAAAATATGCAATACAGGGATTTTGTATTAATATAACATCTCAGCCAATTGAAATTTCCTTCAATTAACTGATACACATGAGGAAAAGTAGGTGAGACTTCTCCCTGTCTTGGGAATATCTGAAATAGTATTAATTTTCCTGATTCTAATCTGCAGATGTTTGAGCTGGCTTTAGAAAAGGCCAAGAAAGAAAGAAAATTGGTGATGCATGTTGGATCATTAAGAAAGTCAAAAATGTACAAAAAGAACTGTTTTTGTACATGTGTGACAAATAAACAAATAAACAATAAATAAAATAATAATAACTCAATACATGTTTCACTGATTCTAGAAGTGCAGGGCCGTTGACTGGGTCAACAGAATCAAGCTGTGGGATATGCTTAAGAAACTGAGAATCCCAGAACAAATAGCTCTTAGAAAAAGCAGAAGGAAAAACAAAAGAGGACAAACAACAGCAAGGTGGATGGACTTAGTTACAGTGGTGCTGCGTGCTGGAAGACATCAAGCACAACAAGGTTATGACAGAACATCATGGGGGAAAAAAATCTATCAATGTGGCAGAGGTGGGTTCCTGCCACTTTGGACCGGTTCTATAGAACCGGTAGCGGGAATTTCCCTCCGCTCGCCGAACGGGCAGTGATGGCTGGCTGGACACGCCCCTGAACTGGCTCTCTTGGCGGCCCCATAGGCGCCGCCATCTTGTTTTTTGCTTCTGCGCATAAGCTGGGTTTTTAGCACTGCGCATGCGTGCCCACCTGCGAAGCACGCCCCCCCTGCAAAGCACACGCCCCCCCCCCGCGTGGCATGTGAGGAAGCGAACCGGCAGCAACGTAAGCCAGAACCCACCCCTGCAATGTGGTCATTGAGAGTTAACACCAATTTGATGGTTAAGAGTTGTTAATCTAATCTTGCGTAGCTTCTTCTCTGGCAACATTACATTACTAACCAGAGCATACAAAACATTTGTTAGACCAATTCTGGAATACAGCTCACCTGTCTGGAACCCGCACTGCATATCAGACATAAATACAATCGAGAGAGTCCAGAAATATTTCACAAGAAGAGTCCTTCACTCCTCCACTCACAACAAAATACCTTATTCCACCAGACTTGAAATACTGGGATTAGACAATTTACAACTACGTCGCCTCCGATCTGATCTAAATGTAGTTCATAAAATCATATACCAAAATGTCCTTCCTGTTAATGACTACTTCAGCTTCAACCGTAACAATACACGAGCACGTAATAGATTCAAACTAAATGTAAAGCGCTCCAAACTCGACTGCAGAAAATACGACTTCAGCAACAGAGTGATCAATGCCTGGAATGCACTACCTGACTCTGTGGTTTCTTCCCCAAACTCCAAAAACTTTAACCTTAGACTGTCTACAGTTGACCTCTCCTCGTTTCTAAGAGGTCTGTAAGGGGCGTGCATAAGCGCACCAACGTGTCTACCATCCCTGTCCTACTGTCCAATTGTCTTCTTTTATCGTTACTTTTTACTTATGTTTATACAAATTACTACTATACATGTTTGACAAATAAATAAATAAATAAATAAAAATAAATGCCATTTTTTTAATATAAATTAATCTGTGATTGATTTTCAGTATTATCAAACATATTGCAGCTTTAGTTTCTGTTCTTACACAACACATTGTTCTATCTACACCTTTTGTTGGGAAAAGTTTAATTAAAAAAAATAAAATGTACACTTTAATAATCATTTTAAAATAAAATGTCTGAGTATACCTTTCTAAACATTTTTGGTTATTTATTTAGTGTTAAGAGCATACTTTTTTTAAAAAAAGAATAATTTTCCTTAAATATGTACAAAATAAAAATTATTGAACTTTTTGGGTGGGAGGGATTAAACTCTAAATATGAATCAGTCAGTCAGTCAGTCAGTCAGTCAGTCAGTCAGTCAGTCAGTCAGTCTATATCATGAATATATCTCACTGGTCTTTTTCCAGAGTTAAAATGAAATAACAAATAATATTATATTGATCCTACATCTAAAATGTAAACAAGTGGGGCATTCTACCTTGAATGTTTAGTGGAAAAACAGTCCTTGCTTTTTAAAAAATATACCATATTTTCTGGAGTATAAGAGGCACCTTTTTACCCTCAAAAAGAGGGTGAAAATTTGGGTGCGTCTTATACACCGAATGTAGCCCCACCCAGCCACCCCCACCCTTTGGCCTCTGCCTGCCAACAATTTACCTCTTTGCAGTAAACAGGGCAAAGCCTTATTAGCACACTAAGAGATTACTTGCCTTCTGACCTACAGCTGACAGGCTTGCAAGCCACGTGGTAAAATGAAACTAACTACGGTGGCTGTAATGAGACAAAATGCTGAGAGATAAACTGCTGGCAATGTTACACTGCTGAAATTGCAAGGAGGTAAGCTAACAGTTCTGTAGCCTAGAGGTAGAGCTCTTGCCTCACAGTCAGGAGGTTGTGATTTCTATCCTAGATAGAGGCAGATTCTGTTAATATGTTATTTTGTTAAATGTTTGTAGAGTGTTCAAATTATAAGACATTTTTTAAAGACTGCTTTATTATTGTTCTAGACAACTTAACAAAATGAAGAAGCTTTTTAAAATAAATTCTTGCTCTGAAGAGGCCCAGTGCTATTGTATCTTCTTTTAAATAGCAGAAAGCCTTCCAGAAAGCCACATCAATTTTAAAGATCTGTAAAAGTATAATCTGAAATGTCCTGTTTTAGTATTAAGTATTAGTATTAAAATAAGGCAGCTGAATTAAACCCTGACTTAGTCATGTTTGGAGTAGATCTATTTAAATAATTGGGAGGAGTTAGTGTGATTACATTTAAGAAAACTTTCTGGGATTAATATACTGCCATAATGTACATTTCTCCAATTCTTTGCTATTTCTATGGGTCAAGCACACATGCACAGAAATACACAGCAAACAGTGTATATCATCTGTGCTGTTTGCTGTTTGGCAAATTGCTGGGAGGCAGAGGCCTTTTTTCCTTGTTTTCCTCCCCCAAACTAAGGTGCGTCTTATACTTCGGTGCGTCTTATACTCCAAAAAATACTGTATATCTATCTATCTATCTAATAATAGCTATAATTCTACTTAAAAAGTGCTTGAAAGAAGATCCTAATATGTTTTTGTAAAATACTGTCTCCAACATAGTATAGACATAGCCTGATCTTTCTTAAATAATGCCATATAATCCTTAATTGTTGGAAAGCAAACATTGTAAATAAAATATTAATAAAAATAAACGTTTGAAGTTATTTTTTTCCTGCCTCCTATAGTAACATCCCACATGTGCGCATTCAGCTCTGATTCACTTCAAGAAAATTAAATCATTTTTTTTGCTAGCAGTTGTACAAATCCCAAGTGTGCTCAAGACAACAAAGGACACGGCAACTTGCTCATGTTTGTTCTGCCACGAGTCTCGTTTTGTTTCACTACATTTTACCTGACATATCCTCTGAACTTGCATTCCTCTGACTGCACATTTCTATTAAGTGCTTTTAAAAAAATAATATAGATTGGATATTCTTTAAGAGTTGCTTTCGGAACATACCCAAAAGCTAGAGGACAAACTCAGTCATTACCTGTTTGAAAGCTTGTTGTGATTATTATTATTATTCAGAAGCCAAACTATTACTTATGACTAGTATAGTAGTAGTATTCATTACTAGCATTTATGACTGGCTTTCATTATTGTTAGAGAGCCCAACTTTTAAAACTAAAATATCACTATGTCTCTGAACAGTACATCTGTTTCTCAGAGCTTTACTGAGACATTGAATTGTAGGTTGGTTTTCTATATTCACTGATTGTGGCAATCTTCCAGAATGGCATGATAGCCTAGTGGTATAGATGCTCACTTCCCACTCAGAAGGTTGAGAGTTCAATCCTAGGTAGCAACAGATAATTTCTCTCTCAGATTAAAAGTGTTAGTAAGTTAAATTACTGTTAAAATTAAATTGAAAATACTTTTTAAAAACTGTTTAATTAGTGGGTGGACTACAAGCACAATTAATAAATAAGTCTAAGATGGACTCTCTTTAAAAATAGTGTGTTGAAAATTGTAAATAGTGCAGTTCTATGAACTTTAACTCAGAGGCAATTTATATCAAGTTCACGAGATATACCCCTACAATGCACAGCAGCTTTCCCCAGCACTGCAATTCAATTTCAGAATTTCCAATCAGTACAACTTTTGAAACTGAAGTCCAAGACACAGGAGCACTCCATAGCAATTGCCAGTGACTTTTCCTTTCATTGCTCTTTTAATAGTTTGCTCCCATTTTAATATTGCCATTGCTGACTTTAGTAAAACTTTATAATAAATAACTAAAAAGCAAATAAAATAGAAATTCATTTCACTTGTTTGAACAGTTCTTCAATAAAAACTTTCAGAGCACTGCAATAGAAAACAAATATTTAACCCACGAGGTTTGAATGGCACATGGGTTTTTCTTTGTTGCAACTATCATGTTTGAATATTTTTGAAAACATTATATAGTAGCAAGAGACAAGCAGAGAACAGAAGTCTTAGTGCCTACACGGAGTCTTTGTAACCAAAGGCAGAGGTTACTCAGGTCTGACAGTACATTTCTAAATGACATCTGTGATTCTCTTGAATGTTTCATGCATCTGATATGGTCAAAGGAACAACTCCAGAAGAGCATAGGATGTATTAAATGAATTTGTAGAAAGAGATCTGGTAATGAAATACATGATAGCAAACATGTTTTGTAAAATATTCTATCTCAAACTGCAAGAATGTGTCTTATATATGCTATTCTTAGATAAAGAGAAAACAAGCTCTATAGCTTTCCTGAAAAAAAAAGTACCAGAACAATATATGTAAGATATGTAAGAGTCCAAGAGTCCAAGGTAAAAGATAAATGAAATCAAACGGCCCAGTAGGCAATTCACACTTTGTATTCTCTCAATCTGAAAGAACTTTGGCAGCCTTCCCCCCCCCCTCCCTTTTCTGGCAACATTCCTGCAGTTTTCTGGCAAGGTTTCAGTAACCGTTTGCCCTTGCTTCCACCCTAGGGTTGAAAGATGGTGCCTGACCTAAGTCACCCCAGCTGGCTTTGTGGCCAAAGTGGGACTAGAGCTGGCGGTCTCAGCTAACCACCAAACTGTCTCTGTACCTAGGCAATCCAGGAGAAGAAAATCATGTCCCTGCGATCTCCTCCTGAAATCTGTCCTCCGTTGTCATCCTAACCAGAACTTAAAGCAAAACAAAAACAACACAACACAACACGTAGCGAAACAACACGAGCGAGCGAAGTTCCCAATCAGGCGAGCGCCGGAGTTCGCAGATCAGCTCGCCTGAGCCCCTCGTCCAACTTGACGGAGAAGTTTGCCGCCTGTTGAGACGGAGAGCGAAAGGGCGTCGGGGTCAGCAGAAGGTGCCGCGGAAGCTCACTGACCTGAGATGCCTCCCCCAACCACGATCACATCGTAGCTCATAGCTGCGCTCTCGGCGGGGGCGACTGCCGTGTCTTCCATGTCTCTGGGCTAACTTTGCCGTCAGTTTTGGGCGTCCGACGGCGAAGGTGCTACTTTCTCACTGGCCAGCTGGGCGCTGCAGCAGCACATTTCCCAGCTGGGTCTCCTGCTGAGACGCTCCGCCTTGCCCCGCCAATCATCTCCGTTAGAGATTAGGAAGCTGGCTGCGGAGATAAACCGGGCGAGGCAAGGGGTGGAACGGGAGGAGAAGTGCGCAGGTCGGAAAGGGCGGGTTGCGTACAGTCGAGAGCCGGAGGAGAAGAAAGTGATGATGTCCAGATTCATCGTGTCGAGAAGCGGCCCTGCTTTTTCCTGCTCGCGTTGGGCAAGGGATGGGAGTGGCTGGTCGCCTGGGAGAACAGAATGCGTGGGAATTCATTGTTCCGTCTTGAATCTTCCGAAATCACCTCCGCCGAATGGCTTGATGAAATGGGTCAAGGCATTGGGGATCGCTGGATGGCTGCAAAAAAACAGAAAAATCCCAGGATAATTCAGCAACGAACTATTAAATTTATGTGGAAGCTAAATTTTGGTCCCAGGTTTTTTATGTTTATGACAGGGTTCTGCAACCTTAAACAGTCAAAGAGCCATTTGGACTCGTTTCCCACACCGGGAGCCAATAATTTTTAACAACATGTGTGACTGGGTGGGTGTGGCCAACTTAACATCACTCACTCTCACCCAGTCATATGACTCCCCCAGCCACGCCTAGCTGGTCATTAGGGCAGAGAACCGGTTGTTAAATTATTTGCCCCGCCTGGCATTGTCTGACCCCTCCCCTCCCAGCCAACTCTTGCCACACCTGGCCTCTGGTGTGTTGTTTCTTCCTCCCCTCTCTCACCTTCTCGGGTCAGGTGAGGTGTGACTGGGAGGGTAGGGGCAGGGCCAACAGGGAGCTGCAGCAGAGGGCCGAAAGAGCCGCATGTGGCTCTAGAGCCGCTGGTTGCCAACCCCTGCTTTATGGTTTTAATAGATATATGTATTATGTGTTATTATTGATGTTGTTCAAATTATTGATTGGGAGCCACCCAAACTTCAGTATAAGACAGGCAGCTATATAAAGGTTTTAAATAAAATAAATAAAATAATAAAATAAAATAACTGGTTATTATTATCAAAATGACCACTTCATAAGGCAGCTGCTTCTGGGCACATTTTGGTGTGGCAGCTCCTACTGAGGAATGCCTGAAATTCGATTGAAGTGGAACTCAAAGAATCAGGGAAATTCATCTTTGAAGTGGGAAATTTTTCATTTGCTTAAACTAAAAATAATATTAATAAAATTTAACCAGCTAATCAGAAGGGTTTTTAAAAATAATTTTTAGTAGAGAAAAGGAAGGTAATTAGAGTTGTTTTAATTTCCTTAACAATTGACCAATCAAAATTGCATGGTATTTGAAAGCAGCTAGGGCTTCAGTTGCTGACTTGAATGTAATGGTTCTTGGCATGTGGCATTTAAAAAGATGAACTGTATTTGATGATCACTAAATTACAGCAGCAGCTCTATTGTTCTGGTTTATCGAAGTTCCTGATAATTATTCCTTCTGGCTGTCCTCTGATAAGTGCCTAGAAAAGGACAGCAGGAACTGTTTTAAAAAACTGCTGCCCTTCCATTTGGTTAAACTTGGTGACTGCTGGCCTTTTGCTTCAGCAAGAAGGCAGAATAGAATTCAAATGAAATGAAAAAAATAAGCATCCAAAGTGCTGTTCACATTTCCCCTCAAAGGTAGGCTCTTTGGCCATATGATTCAGAAACTTTCCAGATTAAGAAGACTGCTATGTGGTGACCTATCAGTAAGACTGGACTACATGTTACTGTTTGTCCTGACAAGATTTGAAAACTGCATATCATCCTTGGTTGGTATTCAGTGTTTTGTCATCATGCACCAGTTCCTGGAGTAAAGAGACAGAGATAATCATGGTGACTGGCTCATAGATCTGGATATTTTAAATAATAGTTGTCCCATAGTTCAAGTATCCATCTGGGCCTCTGATGGAGGCTAACTTAAGGTGACCAGACGTCCCGATTTTGGCGGGACAGACCCGCTTTTTAATGCTTTGTCCTGCGTCCCGCCCGCCCTCTTAAAAAGTCCCGATTTTTGAGCCCCCGCTTCTTCCTCCAGCCAGACGCGTGCCCGAGCGACAGGCTTCCGATTCAGTCCCCTCTATTCACAGGGTGGCGCGGGGCAGGGCAGAGCGAACCCTGGGGGGGGAGCGCCACTTTGCACTTGTCCCATGAGGCCATGCTAAGTGTGCCGCGGCAAAAGGGGCGGGGCAGGGCGGGGCGCGCGTCCTACCTGAGACTTTTCCCGGTAGCAGCTCCAGTCGCGTTCCTTGCTAATAGCGTCCAGAGCAGAGCAGCCCCTCCCAGAAGATCGCGAGATGTTATCTTCTGGGAGGGGCTGCTCTGCTCTGGGCGCTAATTAGCAAGGAACGCGACTGAAGCTACCGGGAAAAGTCCCAGGTAGGACGCGCGTCTCGCGCTGGGGGTTGGGGGGGGCGGGGCAGGACTGGCGGACGGGACGGGGCGCGCGTCCTACCTGGGACTTTTCCCGGTAGCTTCAGTCGCGTTCCTTGCTAATTGGCGCCCAGAGCAGAGCAGCCTCTTCCAAAAGATAACGTCTCGCGATCTTCTGGGAGGGGCTGCTCTGCTCTGGGCGCTATTAGCAAGGAACGCGACTGAAGCTACCGGGAAAAGTCCCAGGTAGGTAGGACGTACAGTGGCCTCCCGCGTCCCCCCTCCCCCCCTTCCCCCACCTCACCTGGACGCCGACATTTGCTGTTTTGCCCTCTGCGCATGCGCAGCGTTCTGCGCATGCGCAGAGGGCAAAACTCAAATGGAGAAACCCACCCCCGTCAATGGTGTCCCGCTTGAAGAAAAAAAAATCTGGTCACTTTAGGCTAACTACCTAAGAGCAGTTTTCAAGATCATGATCAAAGTCTGCTTGGAAAAGTGTAGTCAACAGATCTGTCATCCTAAGAAATGCCAGTTTTATATATGGAGTTTTCTTAGGTATACTTTAGTTCTGGATTATACTGACTTGTGCCAAGCAAAATTAAATTACTTGAAGCATTTTTTTATTTGAGTTACTGGCTTGATTGTACTATGTTGGTTCCATCAGCGTACTTGATTTGATTTTAATGTTATTTATATTTAGTAACTTTTGTAACCAAGAATGGGAAGTCAGATGCAAGTTGTACCATTGTAGGATATTCTTTGATTAATGAAAGCACAGTGGCTATAGGGCTCATCATAGTTCTTTTTTAAAAAACTTTTTTATTTTTTAAAAGACATAACAACACCAACAAATACACATATAAAACAATAGCAATAGCAATAGCACTTAGACTTATATACCGCTTCATAGTGCTTTACAGCCCTCTCTAAGCGGTTTACAGAGTTCAGCATATTGCCCCCAACAATCTGGGTCCTCATTTTACCGACCTCAGAAGGATGGAAGGCTGAGTCAACCTTGAGCCTGGTGAGATTTGAACAGCTGAACTGCTGAACTGCAGTGCTGCATTTTAACCACTGCGCCACCTCGGCTCTTATGCAAATATGAGACAAAACAGTGGGGGATCAATTTCCCCTATTACAATAAGTCTGCATCGGTGTATATTGACATTTTAAATTTTCCCTTTTAAATATTTACATATTACATTTTACAATTTACTTCCCTTGTTCTTAATATAGTTATGTATCATAATCCTTGTTTCCTATACTTTCTATAATACTTTACATTAAATATTTGTTGTAATAACCAAAATTATCCACACTCTCATTTCCTCACTTTTTGCTCACCTCACTTCTAATATACATTCTTTTACTTCTTCTTTCTATCTTCTAACCATTTATATAGTTTGTTCCATATTAAATAGTATTCCGTCTCTTCCTTTTCCCTTATTTCCTTTGTCAATTTGTCTATCTCTGCACATTCCAGAATTTTTCTTATTATTCATCTTTTGGTGTACCCTCATTTTTCCAATATTGTGCATAAATTATTCTCGCCGCCATTATGATATGTATAATTAAATATTGTATTTCCTTCTTGTAATTTTTTTCCAATATACCCAATAAAAATAATTCCGGTTTCCAAGCTATATCCTCTCCCGTTATCTCTTCTAACCATAATTTAATTGTATTCCAATATTGTTTTGCTATTATGCATGTCTACCATAAGTGGCAATATGTTCCAAATCCATTCTTACACTTCCAACATGATGGGAATGTATTTGGGAACATCTTAGCTGGACTTGCAGGGGGTAAGTGCAGGGGTGGGTTCTAACTTACCGTGCTGCCGGTTCGCTTCCTCCTGCGCCGTGTAGCCGCACCTCATGGGCTCGTGCGCACTTTGCGTGCACGCGCATGCACAGTGGCAAAAAAAAAAATTCAACCCCCCCCCACCAAAAACCAAAAACAAGATGGCGACCACATGCACAGTGCCGGGAACTCAGCTTCTGTGCATGCTCAGAAGAAAATAAAAATAAAAAATAAAAAAAATAAAAAGATGGAGGTGCCCACAGACCGGCACTGACCGAACCGGTTCCATGACATCATCGTGACATCACCAGCGGGTCGCTACCGGTTCGGGTGAACCATTTTCTACTCTAGGCTATTTAGCAATTAATTTCTGGACTGTTTTTCTAACTCTGTAACAATTAGAAACTTCAATTGAGTTAAAAGAGCCATAGTTCTTCTTGCCACCCTTTGGATTTCATTAAACACTGCTGGAATTGGTTTAGTTGCCAATGCCTGTTTCACATTTGAAATTTAAAGCTAGTTTAAAGTAGAGTGCAGGACAAGGCACCCCAGTCATGTTTTTGCCCTACAAAATACAAAGCTCCAGGACATTTCACAAGCTTCACATATGCAGTAAAATATTATCTGTTCTAAAAGAAGTACGTCATGTGACAGTGGAGGAAGGAAGGGGACTGTTAAAAAAAAATCTAGTTAAAAAGTCTTTTGAATGCACAAACTGATTGTGTACTTCTTTGGATCCTAGCCAATAAGACTGCTAGTCATGCTAATGACTCAAACTGCTATCATATAACAAGCAATGCTACAGCGCCAACCTGAAAGGCAAGCCCTATCTTGCCTTAATTTAAAACTGGCACACTGAACATTCAGGGAAGGAAAACAGACAAAGACCAAACAATCTGTTCTAAGAAAGAAATGCAAAATTAGGCTAAAGCTGCAAATTGATACTGCAAATTTGGACATACTTTTTAAAAATAATTATTTGTGTTTGCATGCACACAATTATTATGCAGAAAAAGGCACCATTCTTAAAAGAGCTTCATTTTATTGTGTTTTGTTCTCCTCATACGCCAATCAATATTTTAGGCCATTTAAGTGCATCTATGAAGTTCCTTATTCTATTAGACAAAACAGTTATGCAATGTTATTTCAGAACAAACAGACTGTACAAAAGTATAATATATTCAAGAGCATTATAAGAATAGCAATAAGAAATTACAAAACATAGGGTCTTTGTACAATCATAACTTGATGATAGATATAAATTGCAGACTACAGGAAGCAGGAGAACTACTCAGGTAATCCTGAGGACACCGATAAACCTCCAAGTGTTTCAACAACCCTCTGTCATAGGAAAATTGTAATAAAAAATGAAGACAAACCACAAGCAACAGGGGTGGGTTCTAACTTACCTCGCTGCCGGTTCGCTTCCTCCCATGTCGCATGCCCGTGATGCGTGGGCGCACGCGCATGCGCAGTGCTGAAAAATAAAAAAAAATCCCCCCCAAAAAAGCCGAAAACAAGATGCTGATGCATGTGCAGTGCTGGAAACTCGGCTTCTGTTTTTTTAAAAAAAAAAAATCAAAAAAAATCAAAAAAAGAGAGATGCCGGCTCCCAGGGACCGGCACCGACTGAACTGGTTCCGTGACATCGTCGTGATCTCACCAGCAGGTCGCTACCTGTTCGGGTGAACTGGTCCAAAATGGGAGGAATCCACCTCTGACAAGCAATAAATCTTTCTTTAAGATCAGAGGTTTATTGTTTCTAATAATTTGGAACAAAGACAGAAGCAAAATATATAATAGATATAATAATAGTGCACTTACATTAACAAGCCATTGCAATGGGGTCCAGAGATATAGAAGTTCCTTCAAGGATTGTTATTAGGCAAAGGACACAATTCTCATCTCAAGCCACATTTCTTATACCTTTTTTACCGACATATGCATTCCATAGTTTTACTTCCTTGTTCTTTCTTACTTTCTTACTGACTGTCAATTTCTGTAAACACCCATGTACATTTGAAGCTCTCAGACACTTGTTACTTTCAGTTCCTCATTTCCCACCATCTCATTCTTCCTGCTCTAAATATATCCGTACAAGTGAGAGGTGGGTTCCTGCCGGTACGCTCTTACCTGTTGGTCGCCGCAGAGCTGAAGAAGCCGGTGGCATTTGTGGCGCGGGGCTTCCCCCGCCCGCTTTCCCCCGCCTGCCTGGACGCCGCCATTTGCGTTCTTTTGCCCTCTGTGCATGCGCAAAGCGTTCTGCTTGCGCAGAGGGCAAAAGAACGCAAATGGCGGCATCCAGGCGAGCGGGGGAAAGCGGGCGGGGGAAGCCCCGTGCCGCAAACGCCACCAGCTTCTTCTGCTCTGCGGCGACCAACAGGTAAGAGCACACCGGCAGGAACCCACCTCTGGTACAAGTACATACTTTACAGAAAATGCAGCACATAAGTCAGCACATTAGAAATATGTCTGGTGCATTTTGCAATTATGTTAGTTTAAAACTTTGGTTCAGTGAGGCCTGTAAGCCCACTCCTAGGCCTTATTACCTGCAACTATCCAATAGATATATTTCTCTTCTCTCACCTCTAAAAGGATGCAGATTACCAGCTGTCTGCAAGGAATATAAATCCTTCCATTCCCCACTATCTTGTCAGAGCTGAAAAAGCTTCTTGCACGAGAAGCGAAACGTCTTCAAAAGGAAAAATAAGAAAGTCCAGTTGCCTCCTGAAAAAAATCACCTTTGGGACAACCATGACCTGGATGACTGAGAATCTCTACAGCCTGATAGATATAAAAGCAATAAAATGTGTTTGTTGAACAATTTAAAACAGAATTGTTACTTTTCCCATGGACAAATAAATGTTCCATTTAAAATATAACCCTGGTGCACAGAAAGAATTAGAAATACTGTGTTGTTTGCATAGATGATCCTCTGTTATCCACAAAATGTATGTCTCCACCTCTCCTAGTGCCCTCCTTTTTACTTATTTGACAATTTTATGATTTTTTCTTTCTTACTAATTCTACTTCTTTATATTAGAAATACATATTGATTTATATTTCAGGAGCTTAGTAAATGGGTTTCAAGATATTCTGTTGTGAAACATATTTGTAATATAATCGAATATGTATCATTTATACATTCCCCATTTTGAAATAGCTATTTTCTTATTTATTTTTTAATAATATGCATCTTCTATTTTTAATAATATGCATCTTCTAACAGTCTTCTATTTGTACATTGTACCTCTGGAAAATAGCATCATATTTCTATATTTTTCAGAAATGAATTCATATGCACATACTAGTGAAAACAAATAGTAACAGCATTCAAAGAATAGTTGAGTTTAAAACATGTTATGCTTTTACTTAGCAATCATAACAGAGGTGGGTTCCTGCCGGAGCTGCCCAGTGCGCAGCTCCGGTAGGGAGCGGCCGATTGCACAACTGCTCCGGAGCCCTCTCTGCCGGTCCACTGCGCACGTCGCCATTTTTTTCATTATTTTTGGGGCGATTTTGCTTCTGCGCATGCACGTAAGCAAAATCACGCCGAAATCTCGCAAGGGGACTCGTGTGTGCGTGAAATTTTGGCGAGATTTTGCCTCTGCGCGTGCGCAGAAGCAAAATCGCGCCAAAATCTCTCTCTCATGCGCGTCCCCTCGTGAGATTTCGGTGTGATTTTGCTTCCGCGCATGTGCACTGGCACCGGTAAGACGGCAACCACCACTGAATCATAAGCCATATGAAATTAATCTGGACTTTATAAGAGATTAATCATTCCATTCCTGAGGAAGCATTTCACAGAAATGTGAAGCCAGTAAATAGAACTTTAACTTAATCTCAAGATTTAACGGACTTGTTAAACAATTATGATGAGGGAATAGAAGGGGAACTCATCAAATTTGCAGATGATACTAAACTGGCAGGAATAGCCAACACCCCAGGAGACAAACTCAGGATCCAAAAAGATCTGGACAAACTTGAACAATAGGCCCTGTCCAACCCAAATGAATTTGGGTGGGACAAATGTGGAGAAAAGCAAAGCTTTACATTTGGGCAGGAAAAATCAAAGGTATAAGTACAGATTAGGTGAGACCTGGCTCAAAAACAGTGACTGCAAGAGGGAACTCGGAGTCCTAGTGGATGATCATTTGAATATGAGCCAGGAATGTGCAGCAACACCCCAAAAAGCTAAATACAATCCTGGGTTGTATAAACAGAGGCATAGAATCAAAATCACATGAAGTATTAGTGCCACTTTACAAAACCCTAGTAAGATCACACCTGGAATACTGCAACCAGTTTTGGTCACCATGCTACAAAAAAGATGTTGAGACTTTGGAAAAAGTTCAGAGAAGAGCAACTAAAATGATCAAAGGCCTGGAGACTGAACCATATGAAGAATGGCTGCAGGTTTTGGGTCTGGCTAGTCTAGAGAAAAGAAGAATTAGGGGTGACATGATAGCAGTGTTCCAGTATTTGTGGGGCTTCCACAAAGAAGAGGGGTCAAATTATTTTCCAAAGCACCAGACGGCAGGACAAGAAATAATGGTTGGAAACTAATCAAATAGAGAAGCAACCTGGAATTAAGGAGAAACTTCCTAACAGTGAGGACAATTAACCAGCAGAACAGCTTGCCTCCAGAAATTGTGGGCCTCCATAACTGGAGGTTTTTAAGAAGAGACTGGACAGTCACTTGTCTGAGATGGTATAGGTTCTCCTGCTTGAGCATGGAGCTGGACTAGAAGACCACCAAGGTCCCTTCCATATTCCTATTCTATTCTATTCTATTCTATTCTATTCTATTCTATTCTATTCTATTCTATTCTATTCTATTCTATTCTATTCCATTCCATTCCATTCCATTCCATTCCATTCCATTCTATTATTTACCTCTTGAACATTCAGACACTTCTAACTTCCAGGGTTACTGTATTGGGATTCAGTATGTTTGTGAATGATGAATCTCTTTAGAGTCAGGAAGTTGTAACAAGTGATAAAGAATTAAAATTGGTGCATGCAGTGAGTAGTGGTTTTCAAAAAGGAAAGGATGGATTTGCTAGCCAATTTGTATGGAAGAAAATGACAAGTTCAGAAACCATACCAAAGTATCAGAATGAGAAATCAGAATAATTAGCACTCTGGGCAGCTCTCTGCTCTTCTTGGCATCTTAAATTTGTTTTGAGGACCAAACTCTGGTTAATGACTAAAAAGAAATAGGAGTCTATAATAAAGTTCTGGAGAAAAGCCTCATTGTTGCCAGCTCTTTCTTAGGGATAGAAAGATATACAGTACGTAATACTGTAGTTGCTCCAGACTATGTATCATTAGTGCTGAATTAGAAGATTGTGTATACGTCATTTTTTAAAAAAATAATAATTTTTAACTTAGACTTGAAAAGCTTTCAGAAATGCAACCAATTACCATTATGTACAAACTCTACAGTTTACTCCAGAAGGTAAACTAATAATTTATAGATTAATGGGGATATCTTCAGCAATGTTTGATTTGATATCTTATATCAAATCAAGCATTGCTTACTCTCATTTAAGAACTGATATTGTCTCCAAGACGCCTTTTCTTTGGTCTTCCTTCCAAAATCAGATTTGAAAATGAATTTGTGTTTTCTTATAGAATAATTCTCCCCCACCTCCATATCTTTCCATTATTTGTTGGCCGATCAGATGGTTAGGCTGTGATAGAAGTAGCAAGGGCATTGTACTAATTTACATTAGCCTTGTTATATGGTAATTTTATCAAGATGAATAGGAAATTAAGGGTGGGAATGGGGAACATGGCAAGAAAGATAGCAATGAAATGGAATTTGTAGGCTGGCTAGAATGGCTTGCCACATTGCAGATAGACCAGGTTATAAATGTTAACTGGCTGTGGAGGGAGTAGACTTGGTGAAGAGAGATGACCTGGCTCAAGATGATTAGGCTCTGAGCCTCAGCCCTCTAGGAGTTTGACCATCTTTGAAAGGGGAGATACAGCAGGGGGATGTAACTGGTGGTGAAGGAGAGTAAGCCATTACAGAAGAAGGAAGATAAGCAATTTAGTGCTAGTTCTTTCTTCCTGCCCCATGTCTTTAATCTGAGTTGACATCTGAGATGTTGGTGACTTTTGTCTCCAGTTGCTGATGTAAATGCCACTTTTGTCCAGAATAAGATTGTGTTCATTCATGAATTGATAGTGGATGAAGAGACAGACATGGCAGATATTTCCAAGATCTAGTTAGGAAAGTATGATGTCACCCTCTTAGAAATTTGTCCCCCGGTTTTGGATCTTGTAGCACCTACAACAATTATGAAGGAGTGGAGCACGTGTGGAACAGTGGATTGTATCTTTGAGAATAAAGAGATAACTCTGAATCATGGATATTTTTCAATCAAAAATGAAACATTTTTCCAAAAAAAATTAAGCGCTTTTCAGGTTGCAATCAGTATATGTTTATTTGGAAAGTAGTCTCCATGAGCTCACAGGACCATACTAAAGAGTAAATCTGCACTGGATCAGGTGGTATATCTACCTGATTTTAATGGAGGACATCCATTGGAAGCAAGCCTTCACTTTCTCTTACAGTCCAATGAGATCTAATGACACTGAACAAAATTTCATTACAATCCCAGTTGGTTTACCTCCCAGGTAAACCTGACAGGAAACATAACTAGATGACCTAATTTTATGTGTGTCAAGATTCCAACTGATGAACTCAACCAAAGCAAGCTCAATCGAGACGCTCCAATCTTTTTATGCAAAACTTTATTGAGTACATTATTTCGGCATGTTTGAAGGCAAAACCAGATCTAGAGCTTTCCTGCACTAACCCCTATAGTTAAAGTTCAAATTCCTCCCCACCCCACCCCCTAATTAGCTCAGGTCACATTATCCAATACGGTCTCCAGATATTGTTCTGGGAAAGTCTTTTTTGGCTTTTGTAAACACCTGCCAAAATGTCCTTGGTTCTCATGCTGACATCTTGATGTCTGGGCCATTTTCTATCTCCCTCTCCCTCCCCCCCTAATTCATTGGCAAGCTGAGATGCAATAATAGTTGTAACAGCAAAAGTCTTTTGAAGCTTGACAATGTGATTGTAAACCTACATTAACAGAAGTTTGAAAGTACAAATTTCCCACCATCACTTTTAACTACTTAATCCATTAGGGTAGGTCCTTTCTAAGTTTCTTTCTCTGACTACTAAGTTACTGGGTGTTCCTGTCTCTCTTGTCCAATTGTTTCCTAGGTAGCATTTCTTCCCCTCTTTCTCCAAGGTCCAGACATTCCATTACACATACACACAAGATGATACAAAGTCTGTAGAATGTAAGTGCCAGGTATTCCATTACTAGTCTTGAAGATAGCCAAGTATATACAGTATAAGTGGTATATTTGAATCTTTGACAAAATGCTTTTCTTCAGTATCACCTATTTCACTTTGGGATATACAAAGATGGATACATCTCTCAGCCCACGTCCTCCATTAGGGGGCGATATTGGTTATTTGAGCAGAGAAGAAATTCCTCTAATATTTGCTATATATTTATACCTTTGACTATAAAAAATTACATTAAAAGATATAAAAGCATGTTATGAACAATGCAGAGTTTCTGAAGTTGATCCAGCCACTTTCTCTTTAGGTTCTTTACTTACATATGGTTTTACATAATTGGGAGATTCATGGCTGCTACAAGCTAGTGAGCAAAGCACATGGGAAGAGGGGGTGCCAGTAAAGGAAAAGAGGAGATAAAATATCAATAATGCACTCTCACTGACTGTGCATTTGCATTCACCTACCAAGACCAGTGACAGAAATGTTACATGGTGTTGTGGCCAGGTCGAGTCCAGGGCAATTAGCAGCCGATTCCGATGATTCGGAGGTAGTGAGGGTGCAGTACAGAAGACTGGTGTTCCTGGCACCAGAGATGGAGAGTGAAGAGGACGTGGGGTCAGAGGCTGGCAAACAATTAGAACCTGATGCATCTTCTGAGATTAGTGACTCAGGAGAAGAGGAGGAGGCTCTTCTGGATGCCAGAGCACGCAGGTTCTCAAAGAGACATGAGTGGCTAATCAGGAGGAGGCTTCCTCGTGAGTAGTAATGCAGGGCTTGACCACGCCCTGAGGGTATTTAAGGGTCTGTTACGAGGGGCTTCGTTGCAGAGAACAACCCCATTCTGTGGTTTCAGCATTTTGTTCTTGTATCTGCATCTCGGATTATCAACAGTTAACATTTTTCCTGTGATTAATGAGAGCTTGGATTTCCGCCAAAAGCTCCATGAGGTGAGATAAGACTCCTTAATTGCTCTTTCAGACTCTAGCCAAATACTGGAAAGACTTTGTGAATGAATGATATTCTTTTCAAATAACTCAACTCTGGCTAAGAATTTATTTGCAGTAAAACAATATTATTTCCAATTCCTTCTTGTGCATCTTATTTTGGGGGCATACCCATGGGGACAGAACACATGTACTCCAGCAGATGCTTACAAAATTCTTGGTATGTTTAATAAATTTTGAATATTAAAAAATGCTTTCTGGGAAGAGTGCTAAGTGAAATTCTTTACAAGGCTGCTTTCTATGCCAACAGTGAAGGCATACAAATGATAGCTTGTATTTTTATTTCATGTGTGAACCTAATCAATGTATAGAAAATCAGCCAGTCTAGAACTTGTGAGAATAGTTTAAGCTTTAAAAGTATTTCATATTTAATTAGAAACAGAAGTTTTCACTGAATAAAGGTTAAGCTTTGTAGAGCAGTGATGTCAGAATTATGCTTTCTAAATGCTTGAAGAAAGCGAAATACTGGAATCTTTCATTTACTGTAGTATACTAAACTATTGAAGAAAGAAAAAGAGAATATTATAGCATAAGACTTCTGTATCTGTGGCTTATGTGTGTTAATTGATATATTTTACATTTTAAGCATATTAAAATCTCAGTGGTATTCAAGAATTAAACCAAATGAAATATTTTACTTCTTTGTACATTTGACTGTGCACAGATTTGTAACTTTCACTAAACTTAACAATTATGAATCTTAGACCTTGGAAATAACACTTCTAGTATCCACGGAACCATAAACAAAACAAGATCAACTTTCAATTATTGTAAACTGTTGTTCATTGCTTAAATTAACAGCTTATATTAGCAGTCATTTGTGATTGATACTTTTGTGTGTATGTGCATGTGTATGTGCTGCCAGCCTAAGAGCCAGATGGATAATTTAAAAGTAAATGTCAACTTGTCTCTTTGTTTAATACAATATAATCAACTAAGCAAAATAGGACAATAACTACAACTACATTACTGAGAACAAAAAATATCATGGTATTGTTACTTACTAGTAGCACATATGTTGAGTGAGTGGCAGCTGGCTCATCAGTATCGACTGAAGGCAGAGACAACATTGGTCAGAACGGCTTCAGAAGAACAGCACATGGTGTAGTGGCAGCCACTTGAACAGCTTGTGCACAGCAGTGTAGAAAGCAAAGGGAAGACTATACACTATATATTTCCCAGGAAAATCATGTTAATGGTGGCAAAACCTAACAATGGCCCCGAGTACGGGCACCCCTTAAATGGGGCAGGAATGCTAAGAATCTCCCAGTCCGCTAGAATCATGATAAACCCAAAACTATGAATTGGAATGTGGAATCTGAGAAGCCTGGGAAAACACATAACACTATCAAAGAAATGTCCAAATACAATATCTCTATATTGGGAGTGAGTGAAATGCGCTGGCCTGAAAATGGAATGTGTAGAATAGGAGATTATACTATCTTCTACTCTGATGAAAATAGTAAATATCATAGAAATGGAGTAGCTTTAATCGTAAACAATCTTGTAAATAAATGCATCAAATCCTTTATCCCTGTATCCGATAGAGTGATAATGATCCAAATAAATAGTACTCCAGTAAATATGAATGTTATGCAAGTTTACTCTTCCATGGTTGACAGTGATGAGGAGGATTTAGAGAAGTTCTATGAAGATATAAGCAGTGTACTGAAAACCCTAAAAAGTAATGATATCACAATACTCATGGGGGACTTCAATGCAAAAGTGGGAGAAGGAAGTGATGCTCCTGTAGTTGGTAACTTTGGATTAGGACCCAGAAATGGTAGAGGTGACAGATTTGTAGACTTCTGCAAGGAACATAGGCAATGTGTGATGAATACTTTTTTCAACTTACTAAAAAGACGCCTCTACACTTGGAGATCACCGGCAGATACACGAAATAATATAGTAAGTAATGACTATTTTAAAATAAACAAAAGATTTAGAAACTCAGTAAAAACAGTAAAAACATACCCAGGCACAGATGTACCATCCAATCATAATATACTGCTTGCCACAGTCCAGCTGAAACTAAAAAGGATGAAAAACCCGAATCCTTTTAAACCAAGACTTGACAGTGACTTCATCATTAAACATGGAGATAAGATAAAAGAAAAACTAGAAATTCATTTAAGAGAAACCAACAGCCTAAATAATGAAGATGTAGAAGTGAACTGGAATAAATTTAAAAATGCAATAGTAGAGGTAACAAACTCCAAGCAGAGAGAGGGGAACCACAAAAAATAACAGTGGATGACGGATGAAATTCTTCATCTCATGGATGAAAGAATCTCTTATAAAAATAAAAACAAAGAAAAATACAATGAATTGCAGAAAACAATTAGAAGAAAAATTTGACTGGCAAAAGAAAAGTGGTAAGAGATGCAAATAAATAGAAGAGATAGAACATATGCATGATAATTTCAACTTACACAAAAAAGTGAAAGAAGCAGCAGGCCTCTACAAAAAGAAAACCAACAACTTAGTTGACAAGGGGGGGGGGGAATTATCTTAGATGAGGATAAAAAACTAATAAAATGGAAAGAATATATCGAAGAATATTTTGAGGACACTAGGGATGATATTGATATAGTTTTTATCCTAGAGCTATAATTGCACTTAATAATGAATTGAAGGGTCACCATCAGTGAGCTGTTGGATAGTATTACTTGGTCTGTTGTATGGATGTTTGAGTGGTTCAGGGTGGGGAATCGGTGGCGGGTGGGGATTGCTATGTGTGTTGGGACCGGTCTTGAAGCGTTATGTGAATTTTGTTGTATGGATGTACTGTGTATATACGTACAATGACAATAAATTATTATTATTATTATTATTATTATTATTATTATTATTATTATTATTATTATTATTATTATTATTATTATTATTATTATTATTATTATTATTATTATTATTATTATTATTATTATTGAAGCATAACAACTGGAGCAAACATCATTATGGAGGAGGTTGAATATGCAATAAAAATAGCAAAAACAAGAAAAGCCACAGGATCTGATGAAATAGAAAATTTAAAATTAATGGAAGACAATGGGAAGAATTTTTTACGGCAGCTCCTCAATTGAATATATGAAACAGGAAAGATACCAAATGATTGGCTAAAGTCAACTTGTGTGACAATCCCCCCCAAAAATAAATACAAAGTTGAATACAGAACAATAAGCTTAATGAGTCATGCCCTGAAAATATTCCTGAGAATAATTCACACAAGAATATACAAAAAAATTGAGGAGCATCTAAGTAACACAATTTGGTTTCAGAAACAATCTTGGTACATGAGATGCCCTATTTAGCATTCAAGTTCTTGCACAGCATTGTAGAGATGTCAATCACAGTGTTTACATGTGCTTCATTGATTTTGAAAAAGCATTTGATAAAATAAGACACAACAAACTATTACAAATCCTGAAACAAGTGGGACTAAATTACAAAGACATCCAAATAATAAAGAATCTATATTGGCATCAGGTAGCAAATGTGAGACTAGGCCAAAAATACCCAGATGATGCAGAAATACGAAGAGAGGTCAGACAGGACTGTATTCTATCTCCGCTGTTGTTTAATATCTACTCTGAGTCAATTTTCAATGAAGCACTGGAAAACATTGATGCTGGCCTCAAAATAAACTGATGGAAAACATTGATCTGCTGGCCAGTAAGCATGAAGACCTTCAGTTCCTCATCAGTAGAGTCACAGAAATATCGGAAAAATACAGCTTGAAGCTTAACACCTCAAAAACCAAGATCATGGTTGTCAGTAAACAACTCATTAACTTACCACCGATAAATTCGGAAGGAATACCACTAGAAAAAGTTAAAAGGATCACGTACTTTGGTTCTAATTTACATGAAAGCTGGGACATGACCACTGAAGTAAAGACAAGGATAGAGAAAGCTCGAACAGCATTCTTCAAAATGAAAAAGGTCTTCTGCAGTCACGACATAAGCTTAAGATTGAAAATCAGGCTTGTCAAATGTTACATCTTTTCTATCCTGCTCTATGGAGTGGAGAGTTGGTCTCGGACAGAAAGCCACTTGAAGAGACTAGAAGCATTTGAAATGTAGATTTACAGACAGCTGTTACGTATAAGCTGGGTTGACAAAATCTGAAATGAGGAGGTAATAAGCCGCCTGGGAAAGCCAAGGAAAATAATCAAAACCATTAAAAAGCAAAAGTTAGAATATTTTGGACATGTGATGCGACACCCGGAAAAATACGCCATACTTCATTTAATCCTCCAAGGAAAGATTGAAGGCAAACAAGGTCCAGGCAGAAGAATATCATGGCTTCAAAATCTAAGGGACTGGTTTGGACAAAACTCAGCAGCACTTTTTCATGCGGCTGATAATAAAAATAGGATTGCCAACATGATCACCAACGTCCAATGATGGATATGGTACAAGAAGAAGAGAAGTAGCATTTAACACAGGAATAACCTGGTTAGTTAGGCAGTCATTTACATTTGGTTGCTTATATTTCCCATATTATTAACAATTAGTAGTGCAATATCCAGAAATAGTGGTGAATAAGAAACCTTCTATAAAAGCAATTGCTACAAATTTTCTGCTTTGGTTCAGTTTGTGGATTGTTTGCTAATTTCCAGAAGCAACCTTTTCTTTTACATATCTTTCCTGTTAAAGAGGTACCAATGTAGTCATATTGTTTGTTGCAATTATGCTACTATTATTATGACATTGCAATTAGTACCACCTTTTTATCAGTTCCGAAAGCGAGCTTCCATTCTTCTTTTAAGATAAGTTTTCTACTATTGAATCAGAGCTTTTATTGATTAAGACTTGTTCTTAATCAATAGCCACTGCAAAACTGCAAGTAGGAACTAGGACTTTTACCCTATTAGAAATTTGTTTAATAAGATATCCCTTTTTTTCTGGTCTGCTCATTATCAAAGCTGAAAGAGAAAGACAATTTGAAACAGAAAGATGTAATGATCAGGAAGATTTAAACATATTGTGTAATTGTATAGGACAGCGGTGAAATGCTCCTGGTTCACTTTTACCTGTCTGTCGTCGGAGAGCCGATCGCACAGGCAGCGCGACACTCTGCCCACCTGCCGGGACACCACCATTTGAGTTCTTTTACCCTCTGCGCATGCACAAAGCGTTCTGTGCATGTGCAGAGGGTAAAAGAACTCAAATGGTGGTGTCCCGGCGGGTGGGCAGAGCGTCGCGCTGCCTGTGCGATCGGCTCTCCGATGACAGACAGGTAAAAGCGAACCAGGAGCATTTCACCTCTGGTAGGACAGTGATGGCAAACCTTTTTCTGGTTGCATGCCAAAAGTGTGTGTTTACACACACACATGCCAGCACCCACAATGCAATCCATGCCCCACCTGCGCATGCACACATGACTGCTGCCCCTGTGCATGCACTCTTTCATACACATGCACCACCCGCACATCCCCCCCAGCCCGTTTTGGGCCTGGAAAGCCTCCTGCACCAAACTTTGCCAGCGCGAACAGTCTTCTGCCGCTGCTCCTCATCCTCCTGCCAGCCTCGTGCTCTGGGCAGCGTCAAGCATGGCCGTTCGCGCCGGCAAATGTTGGTGCCTTAGAGTTCTTCTAAGGGAGCATTCCCAGCCAGTGCGCCTCTTACCACTTACCGCAGCCGCCGGGGAAACGGCAGTGTGAGAACTGCCGCTGCCAGGCGCGAAGGGGTGGGGGCGGCAAGAACAGCAGGCTGGGGTTTCCCTCCCTCCCCTCCAGAGGCGTTTTTCCTTTCCAGACCAGCTCCAAGCAAGCGGTGCAGGCGGCAGTGCTGAAGTTTGTGCACTGCTTGCTTGCAGCTAGTCTGGAAAAGAAAAAAATGCAGCCGAATTAGGCGGGACTCGCCCCACCCAGGTCCCTCCGGACGGGTCTCCCTCCATGCTGAATTATGTGACCTGACATTGATCGCCCACCCAAAAGGAGCTCTTCCAAGCACCCGCTTTCTAAAGTGAATGAGCTGGGAGCGCGAAAAGCTCTTCCCCTCTACCTGCATGCTGTTTATTACTGGCTCTTCACCCCCCTATGCACCCAGGTAGTGGCTGGTGGCCCCGGGTAGCAGCATCTTGTTGGTCTTGGGGGGGGCAGAGCTGGTAACAGCATGCAAGTAGAGGGGAAGCGCTTTTCTCACCCCCAGCTCGTTCGTGCAGGAAAGAGCGGGCGTTCAGAAGAGATTGGAGGGCGGGCTTCTTTTGGGTGGGCGAACACTGGGGTAGTTCAGTGGGGAGGTTATGTAGGGAGACCCTACGGAGGGACCTGGGTGGGGCGAGTCCTGCCTAATTCGGCTGTGTTTTTTTCCTTTCCAGACCAGCTCCCAGCAAGCGGTGCAGGCGGCAGCACAAGAGCTGCTGACATTTGTGCACATGAACTGCATGGGATGGTTGATAATAATTAGATACCTCCTTCTCCCCCGGCTGTCCCATACTTTATTTCCTCCAATCCACTATGTTCATTTTGTTTGGGTAACGGACTGTACTTTCCCAGCTGGTTGACCTTGCGATGTTGGCATAGCTGTAAGCTTTGAGTCGGTACTCTTGCATTCCTTTGGCCCCCACTCTCAATATGTCCCTTACATTCCAATCATTCCCTTCCTCCATTGCTTCTTGTCTGGCTATGAGTGAGATTTGCACTGTGAATCTAGCAGTGGAGAGATGATCTGAAGTTGAGGGAATTAGTCATCTCCCCTTTGTCGTGGTCAGATCATTTCCTACTGAGGTTCGATTTCATGGCACCACTCCTCCACCACAGGGAGGCGGGACCGATTAAGTGGTTCTGCCCCAGGTGCCTAATGGAGCCGGAAGGATTCCAGAGGGAACTTGGGGAGATACCTGAATCCCTGGTACACAATTTGTCGGAGTCCCTGGTGGCTGCCTGGAATCGGGCAGCATCAGGGCCCCTGGATCAGATTGCGCCTTTGCAACCTCTCCGTGGCAGTGGATCCAGGAAGCTCCCTGGTTTACTGAGGAGCTCCGGGAGATGAAACGCCACAAGAGATGTCTAGAGCGACGCTGGAGATCCAGTAAAGCAGAATCTGACCAAACACTACTAAGATCCTTTATTAGGACTTAGTGGCGATAAGGGCGGCAAAATGTTTGCATTTTTCCGCTTTTATTGCATCCGCCGATTCATGCCCAGCCGCCCTGTTTAGGGTGACTCGGTCCCTCCTTACCACGGGAGGAACTGAAGACCCCCTGCAGGGTAGAGCTGAGGAATTTGTTCAGTTTCTGGCGGATAAAGTCGCTCAGATTCGGACAGACCTGGACTCCGATTGGGCAAGAGATGACAGGGACAGGTCTTAGTCCTGTTGTTTGGGATGAATTTGAGGCAGTTACTCCTGAGGATGTGGACAAGGCCATAGGAGCGATGAGCTCCTCCACTTATTTGTTGGACCCATGTCCCTCTTGGCTGGTTTCGGCCAGCAGGGAGGTATCACGTGGCTGGCTCCAGGCGGTGGTTAACGCTTCTTTAAGAGAGGGATCCATAATGCAACCCTTAAAAATTGCGATGGTGAGACCCCTCCTCAAGAAGCCTTCCCTGGACGCAGCAGATTTGAAGAACTTTCGTCCAGTCTCCAACCTACCCTTTATAGGTAAGGTTGTTGAGAAAGTGGTGGTACTCCAGCTCCTACGGTTATTGGATGACACTGATTATCTAGATCCCTTTCAATCAGGTTTCAGGCCTGGCTACAGCATGGAAACTGCTTTGGTCACTCTGATGGATGACCTCTGGCAGGCCCGGGATGGAGGACATTCCTCCATCCTGGTGCTACTTGACCTCTCAGAGGCTTTCGATACCATTGACCATGGTATCTTTCTGCGTCGGCTCGGCGAGTTGGGAATGGGGGCACCGTTTTACGGTGGTTCTCCTCCTACCTCTCCAATCGGACGCAGTCGGTGTTGACAGGAGGGCAGAGGTCGGCCCCTAGGCCCCTGATTTGCGGGATGCCTCAGGGCTCGGTCCTCTCGCCCATCCTGTTTAACATTTACATGAAACCGCTGGGTGAGATCATCCAACGACACGGGGTGAGGTATCTTTGCTCCCCATCCCAAATCTAAATTGTCAAAGCTGCTATAGAAGGATTGAGCTCTCTTTCCAATGATCATGAAAAAAGAGAAGGCACCCTTGAGACTCGGCTTTTAGGCAGAGAAATAGTTGGTTAAGCAAGAAAAGAGCAGGATGTGTTGCTCACAGTTTGCTTAAGAAGACAGTTATTGTGGCATGTGTCCCATGGTTGCAAAGTAAGTATTTCCCTTCCAGAATTCAAACAAAGCAAGCCAAATAAATGGAAGATATTTTGGGTAAGAAAATTTCTTAACGGCAATATCAGTGAACATATCTAGAAAGTTTAGTGCCCTCCAGTTCCAATCATACTTGCTGGGCTTGAAGGAAGCTAAAAGCCAAAATATTTATATTTCATACCTCTTTATTATATACCTCTTTATCAGGGGTGGGTTCTAACTTTCCTCGCTGCCGGTTCGCTTCCTCCCACGCCGCATATTCTTAGAAGTACACAAAAAATTCTTGTAAATGTTTAGAGAAAATATTTTTCAATAGATAGAATAGAATAGAATTCTTTATTGGTCAAGACACAGAAGGAATTTGTCTGTGGTGCATATGCTCTCAGTGTACATAAAAAAAAGACAAGATACATTTGTCAAGAATCATGAGGTACAACACTTAATAATAGTCATAGGCTACAAATAAGCAATCAGGAAACAATATAAATATAAATCGTAAGGATACAAGTAACAAAGTTACAATCATGCAGTCATAAGTGGGAGGAGATGGGTGATAGGAATGATGAGAAGACTAATAGTAATAGTAATGCAGCCTTAGTGAATAGTTTGACAGTGTTGAAGGAATTATTCGTTTAGCAGAGTGATGGCATTCAGGAAAAAACTGTTCATGTGTCTAGTTGTTCTGTTGTGCAGTGCTCTATAGCGACGTTTTGAGGGTAGGAGTTGAAACAATTTATGTCCAGGATGCGAGGAGTCTGTAAATATTTTCACAGCCCTCTTTTTGACTCGTGCAGTATACAGGTCCTCAATGGAAGGCAGGTTGGTAGTAATTGTTTTTTCTGCAGTTCTAATTATCCTCTGAAGTCTGTGTCTGTCTTTAGTTTCAGAACCAAACCAGACAGTTATAGAGGTGCAGATGACAGACTCAATAATTCCTCTGTAGAACTGTATCAGCAGCTCCTTGGGCAGTTTGAGCTTCCTGAGTTGGTGCAGAAAGAACATTCTTTGTTGTGCTTTTTTGATGACATTTTTGATATTAGGTGTCCATTTTAGGTCTTGAGATATGATAGAACCTAGAAATTTGAAGGTCTCTACTGTTGATACTGTGTTGTCTAGTATTGTAAGAGGTGGTAGTATGGGAGGGTTTCTCCTAAAGTCTACCACCATTTCTATGGTTCTGAGTGTGTTCAGTTCCAGATTGTTCCGGCTGCACCACGAGGCTAGTTGTTCAACCTCCCGTCTGTATGCGGATTCATTGTTATCTCGAATGAGACCAATCACTGTTGTATCATCTGCAAACTTCAATAGTTTAACAGATGGATCATTTGAGATGCAGTCATTGGTATATATAGAGAAGAGAAGTGGAGAGAGCACACAGCCCTGGGGGGCTTCTGTGCTAATTTTAAGGTATCCGATGTGATTTTGCCTAGCTTCACCTGCTGCTTCCTGTCTGTTAGGAAGCTTGTGATCCACTTACAAGTGTGTTCTTCCAGTACTGCTAGCTGATTTAGTTTAGTTAGAAGAATGTCCGGTATGATGGTATTGAATGCTGAACTAAAGTCTACAAAGAGGACCCTTGCATAGGTCTTTGGAAGTCAAGATGTTGTAGGATGTAGTGCAGAGCCATATTAACAGCATCATCTGTCGATCTATTTGAGGTTCCAGCAATATGCTGATGATACCCAGTTGTACATCTCCACCCCGTGTCAGTTCAGGGAAGCAGTGGATGTGATGTGCTGGTGCCTGGATGATGTGAGGGTCTGGATGGGAGTGAACAGGCTCAAACTCAACCCTGACAAGACCGAGTGGCTTTGGATATTGCCCCCTAGGGACTATGTTGACTGCCCCTCGGAACAGGTCCACAATTTGGGCGTTCTCCTAGATCCACAGCTAAAATTGGATCAACATCTTACAGCTGTGGCTAGGGGGACCTTTGCATGGGTTTGCCTGGTGCACCAATTGTGACCCTTCTTGGAGAGGGAGGTTTTACTCACGGTCACTCATGCCCTCATCACCTCATGGCTAGATTATTGTAATGCGCTCTATATGGGGCTACCCTTGAAGAGTGTTCGGAGACTCCAACTGGTTCAAAATGCAGCTGTGCATGCTGTGGTAGGTGCACCTAGATACACCCACGTGACACCTATTCTCCGCCAGTTGCATTGGCTACCTATTAGACTCCGGGCACAATTTAAGGTGCTGGTTATTACCTTTAAAGCCCTATATGGCTCTGGACAAGGATATTTGCGGGACCACCTACTACCACATACCTCCCTACGACCGGTCAGAGCCCCACAGAGTTGGTCTCCTTCAGGTCCCATCGGCCAAACAATGTCGGCTGGCAGGACCGTGAGGGAGAGCCTGCTCTGTGGTGGCTCCGTCTCTATGGAACCAACTACCGCCGGAGATCCGGACCACCCCCACCCTACTGGCCTTCCGCAAAGCCGTTAAAACCTGGCTCTTCCGGCAGGCATGAGGATAGAGACCAGCGTGTGGATATTAAGAAATGGTCACCCCTTTGTATGATTGATGGTTTGTTTTAATGTTTTATATGTATTTTAACTTTTATATTGTGCTTTTAATGTTTTTTCGATCTGTTGTATGCTGCCCAGAGTCCCCTGGGAGTTGGCCGGCCTATAAGATTGAATGAATGAATGAATGAATGAATGAATGAATGAATGAATGAATGAATGAATGAATGAATGAATAAATAAATAAATAAATAAATAAATAAATAATTTCCCAGAACACTTTCCTGGAAGGATATTTTGAGTCCCCCCCTATATTTTTCTTGCTAGTTTCCAATGTATCTGAATCTGCCAGTTATTGTTCAGGAAACCCCTGAATAAATTCCACCAGAGGGTGACAAAAGCTTAGAAAAGAATGATTTTGTACACTGCAAGTTCAAGGAGGAAATCAAATAACATTTTTATACAGAGTAGCAGAGATTGGCAGAATAAACATCAGTGCTTTTTGGAGGCTGCAGTGACAACAAGATGGATGTTTTAAATTTCTCCATTTCAAGAACTGAGCAGATCTTGGCATGATACTGCATTCCGCCTTCCATTCGTCCTGTCTCTGTCCGTCCCCCCCCCCCCACACACACATTCAGATATCGTTATTTTGCAGGGAACAAGCCATTCTTTTTCCTCCCTCTAGTGGCTTTGAATGTTAACCATGTCTACTACTATCAGAACATGATGTATGTTTCTGAATGCCCTGTGTCAAATCATGAGGAAGTGTGGCTGTTCCTTCTACAAGTACAATAACTTTCTGCACTCAAGGGATGGCAAACCCTCATGTCAGATTTGTTATCATGCAGAAATACAGAATTGCAGGTGAATATCTTGCATATCATTACCATCAATCTTAACAAGTTTCCTTTGTGTTAAAAAGATACTTTCTGAAGTAGCAAATCATAAAGTAACAAACCCATTAGGAGAATTTGCACTGAGCCACAATATAAATAGGAAACATTAGAAAAAAAATATCAGTCTCCATTTGATATTTTATGAACAAAATGGATCTTTAAAGGTATTTGTTTGGAGGGTAACCCTGCCAAAATTGCATCCAATGTTAATGATTTGTACACCAGAACACAGATCTGTAGCTTAACCTCATCTCAAATCTAAACACTTTACCTCTGTCCTTCCTAGCTCAATTTGGATTCCACATCACATACTTTCTTCCCATGATGTTCCCCACTGAATTAGGCAGAGCTAACTCATCCAGTCTGAGAAAATCCAGATGACCACAAGATGGCAGGAGGGGGAGGGAGAGAAGTTGGGGGGATTGTTTTTTTTTTGTGATTTTTTTGTTTTATTTTTATTTTTATTTTTTTGGATATGTGCTGCCTGTTAAGTTTGGCCTAAGAATGGACTCAAAGCTGATCAAGTAACAAACTCTTTATTCAGCCTCAAAACAACTACATTGTAATAACTACTGAACTGGCTGCAGGCTGGCAGAGCTCTTTATAGAGAGCTGTCAGCCGTTAGCCAATGGGTTTAAACTATTTGGCCGTGCTACTGTTAGCCAATAGATTTAAACTATTTCCCCGTGCATATCGCGGACTGGAGTAAAACCTTCCACCCGTGCATGCACATACACAACATTCCTCCTCACCAAGCTAGAACCTCCGGTCCCCAGTCCTTACGCTACATGCATAGTCTTCTAGGTAAGCTGGTCGGTGGAGATTGCACGTTGACTTGTGGTTCTCCCCTATTCTCGGTGAGTTCTTGTGAGTCGTCCTCATTCGCGAAGAGTCAGCGATGGGAGCAGATGGGAGTCCTCCTGTGGAGTCGCCTGGGCAGGGCCTTCCTCCGAAGTTGATCTCAGCGGCAGCAGGGTGGCAGTGGCAGGTGTCTTGCTCATGGTGGGACTCCATCTCAGAGGTAATGGTGCTCGTCTCTCTCGCTTGACCCATCCTTCAGCATTGTATTGTGGAGTTGTCTTGTCCGGTACACTGTGGTTGATGGTTCCCAGGTGGCTCTGGAGCTGGTTGATGTGGTGGCACCACACCCTGCCATCTTCTAGCTCCACACAATAGGAGCGGGGACCGGTTACTTACATAACTTGGGCCGGCAGCCAGGTGGGGCAGCCCACATAGTTTCGGGCATATACCCGGTTGCCTTCGGTAAAGGTTCGGGCTTGGTTGTGCCCGCCGCTGGGTGCTTCTGTTGAGTAGTTGAGATGCACTCTGTCCAGGTTGGTCCACAAGTGGCGGCCCATGAAGAGCTCTGCTGGGCTCCGGTTGGTTGTGGTGCTGGGTGTGATGTGTTGCATTAGCAAGTATCTAGTGATTTTCTCCTGTCAGTCCCCTGGGCCCATTTGGGCCAGCGCCTCTTTCATGGTGCGCACCATTCTCTCCACTTGTCCATTGCTGGCGGGGTGGAACGGTGCAACGAGGACATGGCATATTCCATGGCTTGCCAGGAACAGTTCGAATGGGGTGGCAGTGAATTGTGGGTCATTATCTGACACTAAAACGTCCAGTAGCCCATGGGTCAAGAACAATCTTTGTAGTGTTCTGATAATGGCATCTGTTATTGTGGATTTCATCAGTGCCACCTCTAGCCAGTTAGAATACATGTCGACCATGACTAGGAAAGTTTGCCCACAAACTGGCCCTGCAAAGTCTATGTGAACCCAGGACCATGGTGTCTTTGGTGTCTCCCATTCCCATGGTGCTGCTGCTGGGGGCGCTGGCCTTGATTCCTGGCACGGCTGGCATGATGCTACCCATTCCGTGATGTTCTTATCCAGATTGGGCCATCACATGTAGCTGTGGGCCAGTGCCTTCATCTTTACAATTCCGGGGTGGCCTTCATGCAATGTCTCTAACAGGGGCTTCCTTAGCTTCGGTTTCCCCACTACTCAGTTTCCCCACAGTAAGCAACCTTTTTGGATGGTCAGTTCATGTTGCCTGGTATAATACGGCTTGAACTCTGTGCTTACTGGCTCTATTGAAGATAGCGTTCTGGAGAAGAATGCTATCAGGGCCTCACGACCATCTGGGAAATGGTGGCTCAGAACAGCTCTGACCCCAAAGGGTGACGCATCGCAAGTCAGGACTAGTGACAGGCTCTTGGTGTATTGGACGAGAATGCTGTCTGAAGAGATTAAGTTTTTAACTCTGATGAATGCTGCTGCTTCTTTCTGGCCCCAGGTCCACACCGCCTTCTTGTCTAACAGACAATGAAGGGGTTCTGCAACAGATGCTTTATGCCACAAGAACACACTGTAAAAGTTAAGGAACCCCAGACACGCTTGGAGCTCTGTCTTGTTTTTTGGTGCCGGCGCTGCTTTAATTGCCCTTATTTTCTCCTCGGTGGGGTGCAATCCAGAGGCGTCAATTAGGTATCCCAGGAATTCGACTTAGTCGACCCCTATCTTGCACTTCTCCTTTTTGACTTTAAGACCCACTTCCTGGGATCTTTGTAGGACTGTCCTTAGTCGGTTGAGCAGCTTGGGTTTGTTTGTGGCTGACACTAGTACGTCATCAAAATATGGGACAACCCCTGGGATGCCATGTAATAAGCGCTCCATCAAACTTTGGAAAAGCCCCAGGGCCACACTTACCCCAAACTGCAGCCGGCGGCATCGGAAGACTTCCCAGTGCATTACAATCATCTGGGCCTCATCTGTGGTGTCATCCACGGGGAGCTGTTGGTAGGCTTGGGCAAGGTCTAGCTTGGCAAAGATCTTACCCTCACCTAGGGAATGCAGTAGGTGTTGCACCACAGGTACTGGATATGTGTTTTGTTGTAAGGCTTTATTGAGGGTGCATTTATAGTCTGTGCATATCCGCACCGAGCCATCTGGCTTGACTGGTATGACTATTGGGATCTCCTATCTAGCATGGTCAATGGGTTCCAGTATGCCTTGCTGGATGAACTTATCCAGCTGTTCGTCTACTTTAGGTCTCAATGCTATTCCCTTGGTAATCCTGAAGGCAGATGTGGCTGTGGGTTAGCCTTTTCTTTGTGATGTGCAGCACCAGTCTTTGTAAAGTCTTCCAGGAGACGATTGTTGTTGCCAACCCGGTGTGTCCACCTCCATCTTGCATGGAGAGCCCTCAATGCTGACGGTGATGTGGATCTTGTTGGCTCTTGGGTCACTGGTTTGTTGACTTACTGTTTCCATCTGGCATGTGTTGATGTAGGTTATAAAGCAGTCGTCCTCATAACTCCATTGTTTGGGGCTCGGTCTCCTTGGTCCTGTTTGTCATGATTGGGCACTGGTATGCAGTGGTGTGTAAGGTGGCAGGTAAGGCTTCATGGCAAACTCGAGCCAGGTGCCCCTTTTTGTTGTAACATTGGCAAACTGTGTTTTTGTATTTGCACATGGCTCGGGAGTGATTCCCACCACAGCCTATACAAATTGATGGTGGCTTCCTCTCAGTGGCAATCTTGTGCCCCTTGTTTGTTCCCTTTAGCCCGATGGATGTTCTTGCCCTCTTCCTCTTCTGCGGATTCGCTCTGGTCAATCTCCTCATGATGGACTGACACAGTTTTTCACAAGGTCGATGGGCTGTTCTACCTCTGTATTTCCTCTGTTGAACGATTGGAGGTCACGGAGGCTAGGGCTTCTTCCATCGCCGTTGCCAGCGTGAGATTGTGCTTGGCAAGGAGGCGCCACTGGAGTTTAATGTCCCTCAACCCACAGACCAGCCAGTCCATGAGAGCCTTGTCTAAGTCGCAGAATTTGCAATATATGGCTGTTTTTCGGAGTGCAGCTATATAGCTGTTAATGGATTCGCCTTCTGCTTGGTTCCTGTGATAGAACTCATGCCTTCAGGCGATTTGGGATGGCCTGGGCATGTAATGTTCCTGGAGTTTTTCTTGGTTGGTAGTCCAGGATGCCATCTGCATCGATTGTGGAGCAATTAGAGCTCTGGCCATCTCAAACATTTCCTTGTCGCAGTAGCTCAGGAACAGTGCCCTTTTTCGATTGTCGGTGATGTTGCTGAAGTCGTTGGCTTCCAAGATGCACTCAAAGTAGATGATATAGGAGTCCCATATTTCTGTTGCAGGGTTGAATGGTGTGAATTGTAGTAGTGCAGCCATCTCCAAGGTGTCCGTGTGCTCTGGATTGCAGCAAACTTCGGTGCTCATTGTTGTGTGGTTCCGTGATTGTGGGTCGTCTAAACAGCTTCAGTTTCCATTCGATCTCACCTTCAGTGTTAAGTTTGGGTGAAGAATGGAGTCAAAGCCAATCAAGTAACAAACTCTTTATTCAGCCTCAAAACAACTACATTGTAATAACTACTGAACTGGCTGCAGGCTGGCAGAGCTCTTATAGAGAGCTGTCAGCCATTAGCCAATGGGTTTAAACTATTTGCCCATGCTACTGTTAGCCAATAGATTTAAACTATTTCTGTCATGCAGTGATTTTATGTTGCCTATTACATGTATATGCAGGAAGATGCATCCCTATCAAATATAATGGTTTATTCCTGAGCACGTGATTAATATGTTCCTAGTACGCATGTGTACATTCCTTTCTTTTGATCTTTCCTTTTGTCTTCTGCTTCTGCACGAAGCAACACCTATGTTTATAGCCAGGATGTGATTTATTATTTTTGTAACGAAATAAATATCTTATACCTTAGCATTTGAACTGCGGTTTATTTTGATAATGTCAGAGTTTCAGGAAAAGATTCATTTCGCCTCTGATGAGATTAATTCTTATCTTAACAATTTCCCCGCACGTATCGTGGACCAGAGTGAAACCTTCTGCCTGCCCAAACACGCACATACACAACACTGCCATTTATTACTTGCCTGGAGTTTAGCAACCCAGATCTTCTGGCCCTAAATTAGGACAAGGGCTGAATTTTAAAACTAGGAATTGTCTCACCTCTGAAACAAAGAACATTAGCATCTGCTTGTATAAAGTATAATTGCATTTGTTGTACTCATAGAAAGAAAAAATAGGATTGAAGTTATATTGTACAGTTGAGTTATTTTTCTTGTGTCTTGTGTTAATTTAACTAACATGGTTTTGCTATCCTGTTTTCACAAAATTTTGTCATTTTCTAGGGGGGGGGAAGGAATCTGGGCTACCAAAATGTTACAGCTAAAATCATTATTATGTTAATAATATTGTAAAATAATTGATTGAGGTATCAGAATTAGAAGTTCAAATTCAAGTGAACATTTGTTTTCTTTTTCTAAACTTGGATGGGTGGATTGATGGATGGATGGATGGATGGCATGAATTTGCTACAATTATATCTACTTACAAAATCTGTGCTTTGTGTTATCAGAAATCAGGTTTGGCTCTCCTAATATCTGAGTCTGGCAAGTAATAGAGCATATTTCAAGCCTGACAATATTTAACATTAACTACCACAGATTATAGCCTGCTGACATCAATGTCATAATCAATGATTATGGGAATCCTGCTATAATATCTGCCCAAGAAAGAAAAGTCTCATGACCTTGGGTGTATTCACAAAATGCAAACCACTGGCAATAAAGCACTATTTGTATTTTCATTTTTGGTTTGCTTTGACTCCTGCAAATAAACTGACAAATCAATGCAATTTTCTTGGCAATGTTTTCAGAAGAAGTTTGCCACTGCCGACTTCCGAAGGCTGAGAGAGTCACTAGTTTAGTCACCTAGCTGGTTTTATGTTTAAGGTTTCTCCCCTTCTAATCTAACACCTTAATAACTGGATCAATCTTGTTATCTTTATAATCATTTAATTAATCATTTATTAAATTTATGTGCCGCCCAACACCCAGTGACTCTTGCTTTTGATACAGCTTTTCATTTTGGTTATCTCTTTCAGTTGATAACCTTAATTCCATTCAGTCATGCTGAGAGGTGAAATGAGGAAATATATTTATCTTATAATATAAATCTTTCCAAAAACTGGGTGCTGGGGAGTCAATTTATAACATTTCTATGTTTCATGACTCACAAGGATCCTTTCAGGATGGTGCAAGTTTAAAGAGAAGTGAAATAAATTGTTTGAACAGCAGAGGTTGAGTTGTAAAGATAGAGAGCATAACACTACATATATAATTGCTGGTAAGTAAGAGTGAGGTTTTAAAGATGGTAACTGAATATCTATAATTGCTAGAATAATTAGGTGAAGGTTGTTGGATTTAAAATATTAAATAAAACATACATAATTATTATTTTTTAGTTTTCTTTTCTTATTTCGTTTGGCCATGTATGCTATGGTGAGGCCTCGAATATAAGCTTTGATGATGTCCCACAAATTTTGAAGTGAGGTGTCTTCTTTTACATTTATTTCAAAAAATATTTTCAATTCCTTCTCCATCATTTGTATAAATTCCCTCTCCTTCAATATTTCCTGATTCATTATCTATCTTATTTTCATTTTATGTCCTTTCCATATTACCTTGATTGGATTGTGGTCTGCCCAGTTATAATTTCTATTTCTTCCAGGTCTTTCCTCAAACCAGATGTCATCCAGGCCATATCAATCCTCGACCATGATCTATGTGGATTAGAATAATATGTATATTGACTTTTCCCTTTATTTATTTTTCTCCAGGTGTCTTCCATCACTAATTCTTGAACCATTTCTGTAAATGAATCAGGCAATGTTCTTTTCTTAGTTTTATTCTTTTTATTGCTCTTGTGATCTTTTTTACTGTCTGTAATTGCATTGAGGTCTCCGATTAAACAAATGTTCTCGTACTCTAATTCTATTAGTTTTTTGTATAGTTCTCTGTAAAATTCATTTTGGTTGTTATTTGGGGCGTATATTGTGGCAAGTAATATTTTTTTCTGTTGTGCTTCTATCTCTATCATCAAGGTTCTCCCATTGTCGTCTTTGTATATTTGTCTCGGTTCCAGTTTCTCTTTAATGTAAGCTACTACTACTCTTTTCTTTTGTTGAGATAATGATGTGAAAAGTTTACCAAGTTTTGGGTTTACTAGTAAGCTATTTTGTTGTTGTGTAATATGTACTTCCTGTATACTTCCTATATCCATTTTTAATTTTTGGAGTCTTGTAAAAACCCGCCTTCATTTGGTTTGTGAATTAAGTCCATTTATGTTATCAACTTAATTTCCTCTTCCATTATCCTTTTTATTTATAGCTCAGTCCTTGCTTCCTTGTGTTCCTTGTCTCTCGCTGTACTTTCCCTCTTGTGCCTTCTCTCTCTTTTCAGTCTTTTTCTTGTCTCCTTCTTTCCTCCTGCTCCTCCTCATTCCCCTCTATCTGGTCCTTCTCTTGACTTCTGCTCTCCACTTCCTCTCTGCTCTCCTGTTCTCCTTCGGTTGAGAAATGGTGTTTGAAAAATTCTTGTGCCTTCTCCACAGAATCTATTTTGAATTTTTTTTCTTGCCATGCTATTAATACCTCTTCTGGTATTAACCATCTGAACATCACATTCTCTCTTGTTAATTGAGTTGTTAGGAACTGATAGTTTCTTCTTTGGTTTCTTACTGTATCTGTTTTAGGGTCTGTATCTCCTTTCCATTATACATTATTGTTTCTTCTCTCATCTTCTTGTAAATTTTGTCTCTTATTACCTTCCTTGTAAATCGGACGTGAACTTCTTTTGGTAGTCGGTGTCATCGAGCGTAATTGGTGTGGACCCTATAAACCTCGTCTATATCCCTCAGTATGTCCTGTTTATCTTTTTGCATAACTTCTGCTAGAATTTCCGCCAATTTCTCTCCAAGGTCTTCGTCTTTGTCTTCCGTTATATTTTGAAACCTGAGATAAAACGAGGCTTTATCCATCTCCCAAAAATTATCAAATCCTCCAATTCTCTGGTTGGTAAACTAAGTTTTCTGTTCCATTATTTCTACCTTTTTATCCAGGTGTTATATTTTTGTCTTGACTATCTTTATTCTTTGTCCGTTTTGAGTAATTGATTGTTGAATGCTACCTATTTTGTCATCCATTTTTTAATGTCGCCTTTCATCTCTCCCACGTTTTGTCTCATCTCTTCATGATTTTTCCTTGTTTCTTCGTCTTTTTTTGCAATTGTTTCCTGGGTTTTGTCCATCGATTCTTGAATCGCTTGGAGCATAGCCTGTAAGTTCTGCATACTCTGGGTTGAGCTTGATTTTTCAGATCCCAGCATACTCTCTATTGAACGTTGGAGATTTTGCGATGATGTTGTTGATGAAACTGTGGTGTTGTTTTTTTGGTAGTCCTCGTAAGTGTTGTCATGCTAATAGATTCCCCGCCCCCGAAGAAGACTTTTCCAAAATAACATACAGTGGTATAGTTTTTCAATTTTACTTATTCTACCTTTACTACTCTTGTTCTAATAGTTACTATAATTACTATAATATCCCTTCTATCTCTTTTACACTGTACATATACTTATTGCATATAGTCTTTATTAATATATTTCAATTATTACTATATCTCTAAATATCAATTTAAATAAAATAAATATAGCTATCTATTCTAAATTGGGTTTCTCTTTTCAAGCTTATATTGGCTTACAGTTCACAGAATTCATGTATCAATTGTACAGTTTAACATTCACAAATTTGCATTACTCAACTTCCTTTTATACAATATAAATATTCAAGTATTACTATTATAATGACACTATATCAATTTCATTAAGATACTACTTAACTATTTTTATTTTTAATTATCAGAATACTCTTGTTTTAAACTAGTAATTACTTTAAGTTAATATAGATCAGTTAGTTTAATACTATTCTTAATAATATAATCTTATATTCCACCTTCAAACATTCAAAATCCAATTCTTTACTCTAATATACAATCATCTTTCCAGTCACTCTTGCATCATCTCTTTTTACACAGTTTTTAATTGTATCAGCTTTTGGCCTCTAGGTGGCTCTCTCCATTCGTTGTGTCACTGTATCAGCTTCTTTTTCATTAGATCACAAAGTTTCTATATAGTCAAAAAGGGGGAAGTCAAAAATGATCCTATCCGTGAATTTTGTTTCTCTTTTTCTAGTCCTTTCTTAAATTATAGTCCTTTTAGTCCCGTTCTTTTATCCATTCTCCTTCAGTCTCTCTTTTATGCCAAAACAATGTTATTATCCGGTATGACTCTGTCCAAAGTGGCTATGTACTTTTCCTCCTCGTACAATCCTCAGAGCGATTTCACCCTCCGTTGTCACAATCGTGCTCCAGCAAGTCCGGACCTCTTATCAATTTTCCTTCGGTCAATTTCTTTTTTTACAGGAGACAATTGCAAACCACTTCCAAAACTGTTGCCTTGAGAATCAGACACAATTTAATGGTGTGTGTGTGTGCTGTTTAAGGCTAAAGAGGCTAAGGAACATGCCAGACCTTCCAATCCTTTAGTACTTCCATTCACTAGTAACTTATAACCTTGAAGATATTTATTTTCATTTCCCCCCCAAAGTTAGCAGCAGGTGTTAACGGAGCTATAAACAATGTTCTCCTATGAGAGGATATTCATATGGCCTTTTCTCCAGTTTATTCAGTAAAATTCCAAGAAACCTGATACGAAGGGAAGGGTACAAGGTACCTTTTTAAAATACTAAGCAATTCCAGGAGCTGCCATTTCCCCCATAGAACAGTCTTGTGGAATGCAACTGAGGGTTGAAGTTGGGTGTGGAAAGAAGCAAGGATATTCAGTGAAGGACTCCTTACTGGGGAAAGTGCAAATACAAAATACAAAGGAAACCAAACCCTTGGCTGACAGGTTTGCTTCCCAATGCACACCTTAAGAGACAATGGGACTAACTTCTCTGTCTCCAGTGTATGGGGTTAAGTAGCAACATAGGTTCAATAGCAGGAAGGAAAGTAATAAAACAGCAAAGAGGAGAGAGATCAAAGAATGAACTGATTAAAGTGAGTAGAAGTAGGGTGCAAATTAACAAAATAATTGATAGAAGATAATATCTATAGCTCAGGGTTGAACTGTGGGGTTCTTGGTGCTCTCTGAACTTGGTGGTTTTCTGACAGACATTGCATTACTACTACTGCCATGCACTGATGATGTTACCTAGCTTGGTAATGAAACATCTGCAAGAAAACCACTATGCTCAGAGAGCACCAAGGATCATGCAACAAAATAATTGATTTCGAGTGAGATTTAGAAGGAAATGAATGTCTTCACTTCTAGAATATTTATAATTTTTATCTGAATCTATATATACATAAGCACATATAAATGTTGTCTATTTGTTTGTTTATAACTTCCCATGATCCCAAAGGACTTTGAATGGCATTACATGTATACTATTTGAAAATGTGCAACAAAGAATGAAAAATACATTCTGATAATTCTATTTTTATTTGGACATTTCTGTTCACTGTTATTAATGATGAGAAATGATAGGTGTATCAAGACATTGGCAAACCAGAATGTCAGCAATAAAGAATAATGAAATTATATATACTGTCTCCAGTGTATGGGTCAATGCTCAGAGGTTAATTGATAATTTGAACATTAATCTTTGCTAAACTAATTTGTCCATTCAATGAAAGTTATAATATCAATAACTATTCCAGTTCTCTTTTTTCTGATCTATCTTTAGAACAGAATGTCTGAGTCACTTTTAATTCCTGTGCACCAATAATCAATTTGTTTCATTGAAGAATGACTGTATTTGCATGTACAGTACTGTAAACTGGAATATATTGGAAAATAAAGTGTTGGAAAATAATAATAAGTAAATGGAAACAGATGATGTAAGGGATGCTATAAACTCTGCCTACTCTCAGTTGAAAAACTCCATATGCACACATAAAAAAATCCTAGAGCCAAGAGAACAGCTCCTATAATTTGGATGTAAACATTCCTAGTTTCCCTCTTACTTTTATTCATGTGTTATTTTACCTGCAAGTGAAAACTTATGTTGAGAGTGATAAGGAGGACGAATAGGTCAAGAAATGTTGTCTTGAAGACTATTGCATTAGACCCTGGCCTCGTCAGAGTTGCATATACTTATGGATATGGAGAGCCCATCAGAACTACTGTCCTTCAGATTTCCCCATTTTGTATATTTATTTATACAATTTATTTAACTGTCCATTTCACAGTAGTGACCTTGGGCAGTGCATAGAGGACTAAGACAAAACAAGAAAGAACAAATATATAACTTGAATACCAAGTTATTGATACTGATCCATAGTATTAGTAATAGTAATAATTAATAGTTATAATAATATAGCAATATAAAATATACCTAGGGTTTCAGAATTGCAAGGTTCTGTTACTGTAACCCTAAATAAAAGTAGTATTAATATTCATAACTTTGGTTTTTTAAACCTGGTTTATCTGGAAAGGCTAACACCAATTTTACAAGTCTGAAAATCTTTTTGTCCTTGCCTTTATCTACAAGAGAAAGGTCAAGTCTGCTGAGACATTTTCTCAAACTGCATTTCCATCTTGGCAGTCAAATTTCTTTTATCTAATCATTGTCTTAGTGGTGCCTCTTACTCCTATTCCTCAAGGTTATTCTCAAACCCCATTATAATATATGTCAGGTTCCATGGGACATAAAGAAATAGGAATCCACAATGACAACAAACTTTTAAAATAATGCCTATTTCAGCAATAATGTAGTCTAACCCTAAAATGTGACTATGTAAAAGAATCAATGAGAGACTCATTCATAAATCAGAGGAACATGAATGGAGCTTCTTGAAGGCACATTTGGATAATGGAGCATAATTTCTTAAAGTTCTTCCCCAGGTCACAAATTACACATAAGAAAAAAATAAATGGCAGAGAGATGAAAGAAGAAAAGGGATCACTCTGCAGTTTTGAGTTCAGTTCTATCTCCATTTACAAATGCTTATAATCTCTGGTTGATTTTTCTATTCCTCAATAAACTATCCTCTAAAACAGCTGCAAACAGTGAGGTCTCACAGAGATTTGTTTTGAAGCCAGTATTATTGAGCATTTTTATTAGTGATCGGTAAAATGGGTTTGATAGTCTGCTTGTCAAATTTGTGAGTGACACAATATTGGGAGGTCTAGTCAAAATCTTGGATTGTAAAATGAGATTGCAATCTAATCAGAACAGAGTGAAAGGTTGGGCTGAAAGGAACCAGATGGTTTCCAGCCTGGAAATAAATGTAAAATATTATATTAGGGAGAAAAAATATAGGTCACACAGACAACATGTGGGCTACTCCTGCTGCCTGCCAGCTGCCTGCAATTTGGCAGTTCGAATCTCACCAGGCTCAAGGTTGACTCAGCCTTCCATCCTTCCAAGGTCAGTAAAATGAGGCCCCAGATTGTTGGGGGCAATATGCTGACTCTGTGTAAACTACTTAGAGAGGGCTGTAAATCACTGTGAAGTGGTATATACGCCTAAGTGCTCTTGCTATTGCTACATAAGAGAAGGTACAGTCACTGTCAACAAGCTGAATTTAATCCAGAAGCAAACAAATGCTAGAAAGCTAAATGCAGTTTTAGGCTGCTTTAGAAGAATAATTGTATCAAGAACATATGTAGTCCTTACCACCCTACTCTGCAATGGAAAAGTCATTCCTGAAGTATTTCTGGGGTACTACATTTCCAAAAGCATATTGACTGCAACATGTTCAGTGAAGGGTAACAAGGATGACTCAGGGGCCTAACATTGTGCCTTTGAGGAAGATTGAAGAAAATTGGAATGTTCAATCTGGAAAAAAGAAGTTAATGGTATGTTTCCTTGGGATTTAACTGATGGAGGCCACCAGAACAGCTATAAATTGCTAGAATGATGATTGCAGAATTAAAGATAGAAACCCACCTTCCTCCAGCACATACAAGCATATACACTGTTTTGCCACTTCATACCTCAATAAGTTTTCCTCTACTTTGAAAAATATCCTAAAAGTATTATTGTTTCTTCATAATAAATGAGAACTTATTTTTAAAATGTTTCCTGCATGGCAACATTTGTTATAGCAGTATAATCCACATATTACCAAAGGCGGGGTTGAGATAAAAGGTATATTTATTTATTTATTTATTTATTTATTTATTTATTTATTTATTTATTTATTTATTTATTTATTTATTATTTATTCATTTATTTATTTATTTATTTATTTATTTATTTATTTATTTAATTTACTTACTTACTTACTTACTTACTTACTTACTTACTTACTTACTTACTTACTCAAAGCAACTTATTAATGTGGTTGAATATTCCACAGCCTGTTGAAATGCCACTGGGTTTTATGATGATATATCACAGTCCTATTCAAATATGTATTTATTATTCATAGAAACTATTACGGAGGGGGGAGGAAAGAGAATCAATCTTTTTCACTGTTCTATGAATCATTGCTCTCTCTTTCTAAAGAGTCCTTCGGGAGTTGGGTGACATACAAATGTAAACAAACAAACAAACAAACAAACAAATAAATTTTCAAAATGGTATATTTATCCTGCCATACCCTTCAATCAGAGGTGGGTTCCTCCCGGTTCGGACCGGTTTGCCTGAACCGATAGTGACCCGCTGGTGATGTCACTGAACTGGATCGATCGGTGCCAGTCTGTGGGCGCCGCCATCTTTTTTTTTGCATTTTTTGCATTTTTTTTGCATTTTTATCTTTTTGGAAGGTTTTTCCTGTTCTGCTGCTTGAAAGAGGGCCCTCCCTCCTGCCTCCGGGTTTATACTGACCTTTATTCCTTCGTCCGAAGCCCAGCTGATCAGCTCATCAGCTGTGTTTCAGGCTGATTTCCAGCTACTGAGCATGCACAGAAGCAAAATGAGGGGACATGCAAAATGTGCACTTCCGTCGCGATGCGAACCGGTGGGGAAGGTAAGTAGAACCCACCCCTGCCTTCAATCTTATTATCCATCTCTGTAATAATCTCTGCTCCAGATCATCACCTCTCTTTTCAAATGAATTGCTGTGTTTTATGCTGCTGATCTGAGCTGTTTATGGGAGATAATTCATTACTGTATCATTCCAAGATGTACTTGATGCCTTTTATAAATTCATAGATTAAGGCAAGAGGTTTCAGAATTATTTTTGCAAACCTTTGCCCCATCTTTGCCTCAATGACACAGCTAAAGGCATTAATTGAAGGAACAAGATGGTTTTCCAACATTGGCTCACAAAACTAAAGTTGGTAGGTAAAAAGCTAAAAAATTTCAACATGTCTATAGTGCACAGTCATTTGTTATTTCTACAGAAATGATTCCCATTGCAATAGTGATTCCACAGCATTTGATAACATGGAGATGTTTTATCATATGAATGGATTCTATCATAAATTCTTTCCACATTAACGCTTCTTCTTCTTTGGTGCTACCTCTAGAATAGAATAGAATAGAATTCTTTATTGGCCAAGTGTGATTGGACACACAAGAAATTTGTCTTTGGTGCATATGCTCTCAGTGTACATAAAAGAAAAGATACATTTGTCAAGAATGGTTGTCATAGGGTTCAAGTAAGCAATCAGGAAACAATCAATATGAAATAATCGTAAGGATACAAGCAACAAGTTACAGTCATACAGTCATAAGTGGGAGGAGATGTGTGATAGGAACGATGAGAAAAACTAATAGTAATAGTAATGCAGCCTAGTGAATAGTTTTACAGTGGTGAGGGAATTATTTGTTTAGCAGAGTGATGGCGTTCGGGAAAAAACTGTTCTTGTGTCTAGTTGTCTTGGTGTGCAGTGCTCTATAGCGACGTTTTGAGGGTAGGAGTTGAAACAATTTATGTCCAGGATGCGAGGGGTCAGTAAATATTTTCACGGCCCTCTTTTTGACTCGTGCAGTATACAGGTCCTCAATGGAAGGCAGGTTGGCAGTAATTGTTTTTTCTGGTGCATGAGTAAAGTCAAATCCAGGGTAACTACAGGGAAAAACAAAACCAAGAGCACAGGATATGAATGAATTAGCTTTGCAATAGCAGTCATAGTACAAAAGTAAGCTCTGAACAAATAGGGTTTTTTAATTATTTATTTATTTTTAATATTAATCATAAAAATTCAATGTCTATATGAACAGTGTGTTGTCTGAGTACAGTTATTTTTGAAAAATAGTAATAATAACAATATTCATAACATTAATGATAAACATTAATGATAACATAACATAACATTAATCGCATAATATTTACTTATCCATTTTAATAAATCTTCAACATACCCTGTTTTCCACAAAATAAGACATCCCCTGATAATAAGCCCAATCGGGCTTTTGAGTGCATGGCAATAAGGCCAAGCGCTTATTTCAGGGTTCAATAAAATATAAGACAGGGTCTTATTTTCGGGGAAACATGGGTAGTTAATCATTTCCTTATGTTTTTAAGTTTCTAACTTCTGTTTCTGCTAGTTAGCCATTGATAAAACAAATTCCATGTTAAAAAGTATTCAGTTTCTTCCTTCTCCTTAATTTTGAATGTTAATCTATCCATTTCTGCACATTCTAATATTTTTACAACATTTTTATCTGTAGGGATCTCTTCATTTTTCCATTGTTGTGCAAATTCTAGCTGCAGTTAACACATGTAAAATTAAATATGTATTCCCTTTATTATATTTTTCTGGTGGAATACCCAACAAAAATATTTCTGGCTTTAGATCTATGTGTTGCTTTATTATTTTTTTCAACCATGTGTGTATTTTTGTCCAATATTTTTTTGCCTTTGGCATGTCTACCACATGTGATAGTACAAATCCAGTATCTGATTACATTTCCAACACTTAGCAGACATATCCTTAAACATTTTTGCCACCTTGCTGGTGGAAAATGCCATCTATAAAACATTTTATATAAATTTTCTTTGTATGCAGTTGACATTGTTAGTTTATAATTTCTATCCAAAATTTCTGCCATTTATCTAATTCTATAGTATAACCAAAATTTTTGGCCCATACTATCATTGTTTCCTTTACTTGCTCTTCTTCCATTTTAATGCTCAATAGGTAGTTATATTTTTTTTTAGTTTTTCATCTGTCCCTGTTAATGTCTGATCCAGTTCTGTTGGTTCTTTATAAAAACCACACATTTTAGCATCTTTCTCATATCTTGATTGTATTTGCACATGTGGCCACCATGCCAGATCAATCCCTTGACTATTCAGTTCTTGCTTAGTTTTAAGTTCCCCCTTTTCATTCAAGATATCCTTATTTTCCATGTTAACAACATTCGGATGTATCAGTTCCTCTATCGTGGAAAGCCAGATTAATATTTTGAAATAGTGTTTTTCTTTGATTTTTGTCCACACTAACAATAATGCATTTCTACATAATGTCTGTGAAAATATCCATGTATTTTATTTTTCCCATACCATAAAAAGGCGTGCCACCCCAGTTGCAAATCATGTCCCTCCAGTGTTAATAATCGTCTATGTCTCAAATTTATTCATTCTTGGAATGGACATTATCCATTCATGCTCAAATAGGGTTTTTTTAAATCTACTGTTGGTACTGTCAGTTTCAGTCTAAAAGTAGATTAAATATGCTGAGCCAGCAGGCATAAAACTGTCAGGCCACAGCAATTATTTGAATTCCATGACAAGGAAAGGAAGGAAACCGAGGCAACCATGAAAATGATCTGCAAAAAGGATTGGTATGATAATATGTTAAATAAATTCTGTTAGCAAATAATGCAATTTGTTTTGTATTATGATTGAAATAATTTGGAAATCAAAATAATAACACTGGATAACCAAAGGTAGAATTTATTCTGGCAGGAAGTATTTTGATCCTGTTTTCAAGAATGCTGTTGCATGAAAAACCATGTCTCTGGCTTACCTTAACCATGGGGACCCTGGCAAATATCAGAGTCACTTTTTCTACATGAAACATTGTAATCAGAAATATTATTTATTGTATATTCTAAAATAAATGTAACACATTTCCCTTTCAAAAATATTCCATAGTGCATCCATCAGGGCTAAAACATTTAGCTATTTAATTGGTTAATTTATTAGAAGGGGGCCCTGAACAAAGTTTTAATGCATAATCTTACAAAAACAACCATTGATCAATCTCAGTGTACAAGAGACATTTCAGTATCCTATAAAAGTGAAAAATGTTTCTTCTAAATAAAGCAATTGTATCCATCATTATTTAAGAATAAATACATTTTTCCTTTAAGCTATTACTTTTATTTCTTCAAAATAGCAATAAGTTGTTATCATTCAGTTTTCCTCCAAGCAGCATAAGGATGGATGGATGAATGGATGTTAGATGCTTTTAAGATTACGGTTTTAATTTTTATATTTGTTTTAATGCTTATTTATATTGGTTTCTTGTATTTTTTCTGTTGTACGCCGCCCGGAGTCCTCCGGGAGTTGGGCGGCATATAAGAAACACCAAATAAATAAATAAATAAATAAATAAGTCTCCCTTGACTTCCCACAATACATTCATGTTTTCTTGACAAAAATGTGCAAGTGATTTTCTCTTTTCTTTTCTCCAATTTTTAATTCATATCCAATCTACTCTAAATCCTGGAATATCCAGGTGCTCTCCCAAATAAGTATTTATCAGTTCTATCTCTGCTTAGTATCTCCAAATTAGCTAGGAGATCAGGAAACTCTAGCACTTGGCACCTGCTATAAATGACCATAAATATATATTGTATATGCCCATATATGCATACAATGAAAGTGGTAATGGAAAAGGTAAGATATATTTTACAGGTTATTTTATAATCATAAAACAAAGAGTTAGGTAGTTCAGTTAATCACACCTCATGAGCGTTCAGATGTTCTCAGTATTTGCCTAAGTTGTAACAAAGCTGACACATGCTTTATGACTAGGGCAGGGGTCTGCAACCCGCGGCTCTGGAGCTGCATGTGGCTCTTTCATCCCTCTGCTGCAGCTCCCTGTTGCTCAAAATATGCATTACAACTGCCAGAAGAGTTTTAACTTCTTAACGCATGTTAAAGGAACATACATAAAGGAATCTATTGCTTATATGTATCTTTGACCTGCATTCCTGTTGGTTTTGTTTTGTTCTTTATTACTCTACACCCCTGCCTTTCTCCCTAGTGGGTGGAGCTAGCCTCCAAGATTGGGATGACACGATCCATCAGCCAATCAGGAGTGAGTCTGACTTTATAAAAACTGTCATCCTGTTATGTTCCCCCTCTTTCGACTCAGTCCTAGGTCAAAGGATCTGTGTCTCCCCAATCTTGCAGGTTTCTCCTTATTCTAAAATATATCTACAATATCTTCTGATACCAAATCATGAGTGTATTCCCCCCACTGATTCTGCCATCAATCGGGTGTGGGGAGGATTACAGGCTTCGGGCCTAGGCCTGGCCACTGGCCGACAGGCCACCCTTGGGGTGGTCAGCTGTCAAGCGAATCCCTAGCGGCCTGGCTATCTTGCTCCTCATTCCATCGGCTGTCACATAAGCTTCACGCTTGGATGACCAACTGCCAGGGTGGCCGGTGCCACATACCGCTTAGAGAGAGGGTGTTGCTCCCGTTGGTGATCTGTCAAGCTGCAGAAGTCTAGCACTTGTGCGGCTGTCACCCTCTCTCTTCGGCTGAGTTTTCCTGCAACTCCTTGGAAGCCGAAACGTCAGGGAAGCACTTGCCGCAAAACGCCCTTGAAGAGGGAGCGAATTGAACCTCGGTGCTGAGGGCCTCGTACGGAGCCGAGTGGTTGCCTCCTGTCACTGGTTTTGGTGCAAATGGCTGTTTTTCAACCACCGCAGAACGGACACCCCTCCCATCACGCCCAGCCACCAGAGCACCGTCCGCACTGCGCAGGCACGTTCGCCAGTTCCTCCCTACCTCTGAGCCTTGCAGCACTTGTCCATCGACTGAGAGTTTCGCGATGGCGGACAAGCCATAAAAGTCTAATAAAAGCAGGTCAAAGTCAACCAGGGAGCCCCAGAACACAGACGGGTGGGCCAGGGCCTCATCCACCCCCTCCTCGGAGCGCAGGGACTGCTCACCGCTCCGACAGGCCTCAGCGGAGCGATCAAAGGCCCCTACTAAGAGTTCTCAGAGCGAGGAGAGGCATTGTAGTAAGGCCCCTGAGAAGGCCTTGGCAAAGCCACCACAGCCGCCCACCCCTTCTGACTCGGGGACACAACCCCCAAAAAACACAGGGGGTCCCACTCACATAGATCAAGACAGCCTTCTGGGGCATTATCCCTCGACAACCCCAACTTGTGCCTCAGGGAAGGGGACATTTGGGAGGACCCCGGGCCCTCTGGGGGTGCTACTCCGGCCATGCCCTCTGCTGCTGCCTCAGCTCAATTTAACACTCCTGAAGTTCAGGGCATGACCCAGGCAGCGATTCAAAAGGGCATTGAGCTAGGCATGAAACACACTGCAGCCTCAGCTCCCTCCACTTCCGGAACAGCCAGGCTCTCTGGCCAGCTTTCTTGCTGCTCTCTGGTGCCTGTGACATACCAGACTCTTGAGGTGGGGGAGTATTCACCACAGGGGTTCCTGGGTTCCATCCAGGACCCGGGGGACAGTGGCCAGGATCTTGATCTGTCAGCGGATGAGGATCTAGCCCCTGAAGTCCCGGTCATAACGGGTCTCTTCAACCCGGGTCTTTTAAAATCACTGCTACATAAGGCAAAGGCTGCAGCCAAGATCACCTCCACTGACCCTAAACAGCCAGAGGACGAGTCCGTAAACCCTCTTTTTGAGGAAACTACATCCCAGGTGGAAGTAGTCCCAGCTCCCAAACAATTTGTGGATTTGGTCCTCAAACAGTGGCAGTCCCCACATTCTGGGGCCCTCCCATCCTCATTGGACAAATGTTTTTTCAATGTAGCACAGGACCTAGCTCAACATCTTCCGGTCCCTTCTGTGGATCCTTCTATCAAGGCACTATATTCTTCTGCTCAAATGCCAGGCGACTCAGAGGAGCTGCTTCGTCCTGAGGATCGCCGGACCGAGCAGGCCCTTCAACGCACGCATCAGGTGGTGGCATGGGCTGTCAAAGCTTCAACCATCGCCTCGTTCTTCTGCAGAACATCAATCCATTGGCTGAAATTATTGCAGGACCATGTTCCCACCACAGACCTTTGTGCTAGACAGGACATCAATAAATTGATGGAGGCCTCACAGTTTACATTGGATGCCACCCTCCAGGCTGCCCATTTTGCAGCCAGGGCAATGGGGTCGTCTGTGGTGGCCCGCCGTATGCACTGGCTGTGAAGCTGGCCAGATGACACCCAGCACAAATGGTGCCTCACCACTGCTCCTATTAAGGGTCAGTCCCTTTTTGCAGAGGCCTTGGACCCATATCTCATCGAGACCAAGGATAAACGGAAGGTGTTACCTAATTGCACCCACAAGGGTCCAAACAAGCCTTCCTTCACCCCCCCTGGCCCCTCTGCAGAGGCCCTTCAGGGCTCCCTCCTACAACCAGGGTAGATCACAGTCAGGTGGTCGGCAGGGCCAAGGGCAGGATAGAAACAGGGGCGATCAGTCTGCCAAATGGCCTTTTCGGGGGGCAGGTGGTTGCCCCTTCCGCCACTACAAGTAGATGAACACGGTCCTCTCATTGGGGGCCACCTGGACCTTTTTGCCAGGCGGTGGGAGGCCATTATCACCGACACTTGGGTTCGCGAGACCATAATATCAGGTCTCGCCCTGGATTTCATCTCCACCCCCCCCGGGTTTTTTCTGAGGTGCCCCCAGTCCTCTAACCCCCAGAAATGGTCACTTATGTTGACCGCCATCCAGCACCTGCTGGATATTGAAGCTATTCAGCAGGTGCCAGAGGACCAGCGGGGCCAGGGCTTCTATTCCATCTTGTTCCTCGTTCAGAAGTCCTCAGGCGGGTGGAGGGCCGTCCTCAATCTCAAGCGTCTCAATAAACACTTGAAATATAAAAAGTTTAAGATGCACATGTTGCAGTCTATTCTGGCCGGTATACAGGAGGGGGACCTCATGTCGTCCATTGACCTCACAGAGGCCTACCTCCATATCTCAATTCGGCCCACCCACCAAAAGTTCCTTCAATTTTGCTACCTGAATGACCACTATCAATACTCCGCCCTTCCCTTTGGGCTTTCATCTGCCCCACAGGTCTTTACTAAGATCCTGGCAGCTCTCGCTGCCCACCTTAGGGCGATCCCAGTCAGGGTGCAATGTTACCTGGACGACATTCTCATCCAGTCGTCCTCTCCATCACAGGCGGAGGTTGATCTCCAGGTGACCCTGACTGCCCTTAGAGACCATGGCTTCTCTATCAACCTCGAGAAGAGCCATTTATGCCCCTTGACCAGGATCACCCATTTAGGGGCCATCATTGACTCTCTGGAGTGCAGGGTGTACCTTTCTCAGGAGCGTCAGGACAGCCTATCCAACCTTATCCAGCAGGTCCTGTGTCAATGACGGGTTCCCCTGAACCAGCTGTCCTCTCTCCTGAGAAAAATGGTTTCGGCCATTCATATCACGCCCTGGTCTCAGCTGCACTCCAGAGACCTCCAATGGTTCATGTTATCTTTTCAGCAGGCACGCAGGAGCGCCTCCTCAACCAAGGTCCATCTTCTGGTGTCCGTTTGTCTCTCTCTTCAGTGGTGGCGTTCCCCAGCAATCGCCAAGGGCAGCTGCTTCATCGAGCCGCACAGGGTCACGGTGACCACCGATGCCAGTCTCCATGGATGGGGGGGCATACTCTGTCCCAAGTGGCCCAGGGCAGCTGGTCGCAGACAGAAGCATCGTTGACTATCAACCATCTGGAACTGAAGGCGCCTTTCCTCGCCCTCCAACACTTCCACAACGTCCTATCGGGCCAGCATGTCCTCCTGCTGACCGACAACATCACCGCCAAGGCCCATATAAATTGGCAGGGGGCACGGTGTCCCGCCGCCTGATGACAGAGGCCAAGGCCTTGGGCCTCTGGGCGGAGCACCACCTCCTCTTGGTCAAGGCGGAATACATTTTGGGGTTGTTGAACCGAACTGCAGACTGGCTCAGTCACAACGAGGTGGATCCTGCGGAGTGGAGTCTCCATCAGGACCTGTTTCAGAAACTGATAAGACTGTTTCAGCCGTCCGGTCATCGACCTCTTCGCCACTCCACAGAACGCAAAACTCCCACGCTACTTCTGTTGCTACCAGTCTCGCGGAGCGGAAGGGACAGATGCGCTTCGCTGCCCTTGGCCGAAGGGTCTGCTCTACACATTTCCTCCTCTGCCACTGATCCTGCAGGTCATTCGCAAAATACTGTCCGAGGCTGCGGAGGTGGTCCTCCAAGTGCCCCACTGGCTGAGGAGTGCCTGGTTTGTGGACCTCAAGTCGCTGTCCAACAATCCGCACTGGCAGATCCCGCCAACAGAGTCGTCACTCTCCCAGGGGTCAGTGCGGCATCGAGACCTGCACTGGTACCAACTGACTGACTGGCACTTGAGCGGTGTACTCTGCAGCACCGCGGGGTCCCAGCCAACATAATACAGACTCTTCTGTCATCCCGCAGAGCATCCATGGAGCGCATTTATTCTTCCACCTGGAAGGCCTTCTGCGATTGGTGCTCGCACGCCTCCATTTGCCCCATGGATCTCATGATTGTCAACGTTTTGCAGTTTCTGCAGGCTGGACTGGACAAGGGCCTCGCGCCCAACACTGTCCGCTGCCAAATGGTGGCACTTTCTACAGTTCTTTCTTGCCCAGCATCGGAGCAACTGTCCGCTCATCCCCTGGTATGGCGCTTTCTCAAGGTGGCAACTAACAGCTAAATTTAAGTCTGCTGTGCAAGGTGCTGCGAGAGCAGCAAGCAGGCCATGGAGGCGGCAAGAGCAGCAGCATCAGCCACAGCCGGGCCAAGCCAGTGTCTTGGGGCAGAGAGAAAGTCACAAGTTGAGAGCACTGGCCTGTCCCAGCTACGGCTGACACTACTGCTCTCACCACCTCCATGGCCTGCTCTCTGCTCTTGTAGAGCCTTGCCCAGCAGACTTAAATTTAGCGTGCTACACAATGGGGGAGACGGCCTCCCCTCCTCCTCCTGAAGCCCATTACTATGCGGAGCAGCAGCTGCAGCTGGGCCAGGTCTGTGTCTTAGGGTGGAGAGAAAGTTGTGCGTCTCCTCAAGCGACCGAGGTGCACACAGCACCAACAAGGGCTGGAAGAAGAGGCAAGTACAGTGGTGTTTCTGTCCTGCTCTGGAATATGGAGTGAGTCTCCATCTGCCACCGTCACCCTTACCTTCTCAGGTGAGAAGTGACTGGGAGGGGAGGATGAGGGGCGGGGCCAGCCAGTGGTAGTTTCAGCTGGTTGCCAACACCTGGTATATACACTGTTTTTCTGCCATTCCATATCCTCATTGAGCATCTCCTAAACCCATTGCTATCTAACAATCCAACCACCCAAAACATTTTTTGCTTCAATTATACAGGTAGTCCTCAGTTAATGGTGGTAATTGGGATTAGAATTTCTGTTGCTAAGTGACATGGCCATAAAGCACAACATGACCACATCGCTTAGTAACAGCAGTTCTGGCACTTCGGTTGCTGTCATTAAGTGAATCCCACATTGTTATTAAACTGACTTCACATCAGTCATGGGTTCTAAATCCCATCGCTACTGGTTCGCACGTGCGCGCATGTCCGGGGTGGGTGGGCGGAGCCTCCCACCGCCGCTGCTACCGGTTCATAGAACCATACCGTACCGGTAGCAACCCACTGCTGCTTCACATGATCACAATTTGCAACCTCCTGCCAACTTCCTTATTGGTTTTGCCGAGAGTAAAGGTCCCAAGTTGCAATGTGATCACGAACACTGCAACATCATAATTGGGAGCCAATCACCAAGCACCTGGATCCTGATCATGTGATTACAAAGATACTGTGATGGCTGCAATTATGAGGACCAGTCATAAGTACCTCTCTTTCAGTGCCATTGTAAATTTGAACTGTCATTGAACAAGCAGTTGTTAAACAAGGGCTACTGGCATAGTTCTTGTTTTTCCTCAACATTTTTTTCAAACACATCACCAATTCCAGATACCAGGAATATATTTGCCTACTTTACTTTTCCCTTTATTCTCTCTTTTTTGAAGATTAAAGCCTCCTTTATTTGAAATCGAACACAACTAAATTCAGACTGGATCAAATTATATGGGGAAGAAAAGAAAAAAATAGTGGTCTCTCTGAAATGGCTAATAGAGATTATACATACTAATCATGATTTAATGCAAATTATTAAAATAGACTTGTGATGGGGAATGGTTGTTTGAGCAGTTTTGTTTTGTTTGCAAAACCTAAAAATAATGCATAATTAATATTATATAGAATTAATAATCATTAACACCTTTTTGTTCAAACCACAAGTGAGTCTTTTATTGCTGGAATACATCTTATTATCTTATATCCCTAGATGATTCTTTATATTTCTGAACTGGGAAATTAACTTCCCTCCTCATTGTGCTGATATTTGCACTTTGTGAAAGAGAAACAAACCATGCAACTGTATCTATTTAGCGGTTTCCCTTTTTAAATTTCAACATTTCAGGTTAAGAAGACTACAAGAAAAATTGTTTCCTAAAACAATGAAGTTGCTGATATGGAAACAGTGTCTCATTAGAAATATTTTAGTAGACAAGACATCTCACTGAATTGCATTTCTTTATTTGTGGAATTAATTGTTATGGAACTTGAAAGCAAAGCTGAATATCCAAGATTTCTGCCAGGCAGAGTTCCGAACACCCCAAGGCAATTGTAGGAAAGAGCAATTCCTCACCAAGTCAATTCCTCTCTGTAAAATTTCAGTTGTATGTTTGTAAATAAACAATTCAGAAGTACTGCAAAGAAATTGATAGGAATTGCAATGGCAACTATTCAACAGCATATCTTTCAGTTACAAAAGGGCACCATTTTATTCTAGTAAATTGCAATTAATATTTATCTCCCACTCTACTCCATTATAGCTCATTATACAGTAGTACTCAGTGTTATACTCTTCTGACATAGTGGGAGTTCATACACATTAAAGAAAGCTGCCTGGGCAAGTAGAGATACTACCATTTTAAAATGATTTTAATGCTAAAATCAGTCAATTTATTGATTGGATAAGAAAAAGCATAGTGGTATGATCCCATTTGATCCTTACTGAAGATTCTAAGGATTGAGGAATACCTTGGAAAAGAGAGTGCAAAGTTGTGGGAAAAAACTAGAAAAGGTTTGCCTTTCTTTTTCATAACTCACAAGAAACCCTTCTGAACCAAAGAACCTTCTATAAACAGTTTTCATTATTATTACAATATTGTCACCAATTCCATGAAAAACTCAGGACAGCTTATAAAGATTTACTTGTAAAATTACCGGTACACTGAAATGTATTTACTCAATTTTTTTTACCCAAGAAGAAGTAGACTATCATGATCTAGTTTAGTCCATAGATACAAGTAAATAGGCACAAATATCAAATCAAATAAGGAACATGAAAGAAATTAGGAATGACGTTATTCATGGAGAAAGCTTAAGAATCAATAAGTCTATGGAGATTCTCAGTCATCCAGGCCATGGTTATCCGAAAGGTGCTTTTTCAAAAAGCAACTGGACTTTCTTTGTTTTTCCTTGAAGATGTTGCGCTTCTCATCCAAGAAGCTTCCTTTCAGGATGCCAGAGATTTCACCCATTACTAAACTAAAAGATCCTTTCCTCCATGAAACTGCCACTTTCATTTGTGTTTCCTCTGTTTTTTTCCAATTTACATTTTGTTTGGTTTTAACCCTGATTTTCACAAAGTCGATTGCCTAAACTTCTCACACCATCAATGATAGACTGTTATGGAATTTATTTTGTGGTTTTCTCCTTTAGCAACATCAGCAGGTTTATTCTTCACCCACAGAATAGCAATAGCAATAGCACTTAGACTTATATACCGCTTCATAGTGCTTTACAGCCCTCTCTAAGCGGTTTACAGAGTTCAGCATATTGCCCCCAACAATCTGGGTCCTCATTTTACCCACCTCGAAAGGATGGAAGGCTGAGTCAACCTTGAGCCGGTGAGATTTGAACAGCTGAACTGCTGAACTAGCAGTAGCCTGCAGTGCTGCATTTAACCACTGCACCAACTCGGCTCTTTAAATGGAAATGGAAATTAGGAACTCCCCCCTCCTTACTTCTTCAACAGCGCTTAAAACATATGGCTATAAGCATCTAGCCTTTATTTGAACCATAATGGAATTTGTAATACATACTTTTAAATCTCATCAAGGTTATCATACCTCTCCTAAACAACTAATTAAGCTTTAATTTCATGACATGACATCTTAAAGTACCCAGCAATCACCTGTGGTGCTGATAAAGATGCCGGTGAGAACTCAGAACTAGCAATTTAACTAAGAGAAAACAGATGAAGTATTTTTTCCCTTTCCTTTGCTGAAAACAGTACAATTATCAACTTGCAGCTGTTGTTTCTTGCTGTGAGACAACTGTTGACAAAGACAAGAATAAAAAATTATTTAACTTCCACTTATTTTCCATAATTCCAGGAAGGGGTGTGTGTGTGTGTAAATATTAATCTTTTGACTCAATGAGGTGAGAGGTAGTACTAGCAGTCATGCAAATGCCATCTTCTAGGACTGTTTTGATTTTATTTGTACCAGATTTGGAACAGGTTCCTTCCATTTGATCTCCATATTAGCTCTTCATTGAGCCTTACACTCTGCAATCAGGCTTCCAACACATGTGTTTCGGGCTATCTGATGGCCTCTTCTTATTAGAGATTAATTACAGCAGGAGGCTAAATTGTCAATTACTTACTTCATTTTGTAGATAATAGGGAAATTTAAGAGGTTAAGGTGGAAGACTATGTCTTTAAGATGCGATTCTACCCAGATTGCAAATGAATGAATATCAGTATTAACAGACCTTACATAGGTCTTGCATGCACTAATACAATTTTGAAAATAATTTCTCCCATTCTTAAAGAATAATGGGCCTTTGCAAAAACAAAAAATGATTTAAAATGATTTCTGTTCTTGAAGAATCCTCTCCATAAGATAGTGCATTTATTATTTCCTAGGTTTCAAGCTTGAATGACAGTTCTGTGCTTGTGGAGATAGGGAACTATTGGGGGTAATAGGCATGGATAATGAATAGGCAGACTTGTATTTGGTAAGGTTTTTGTTTGTGTTCCTCTTGCTTCTGTATCTGATATTAAATATGCAATCTCGTGGCTAATTTATGTTAAAGGTATAGAAACACATGTATTTGAAATATCTGTATACCATTGCAGATACTGGGCAAATAGCTTTGAAATAAAACCAGCCAGTTTTACCTTTTCATCTCAGTTCTGGTGTCTGATTGGAATTCAAAGAAATATATTAGGAACTCCCAATGTTTTTGACTTTGGTGTGATAGTTTTTAAAAATGCAAGACCAAGCATTATATTGTAAATTTTGATTTTGGAAATGGTAGAGCAGTGGAGGACACGGAAGAAGAAACAAACTTTGTACGTAAAATTTGGTGGGGCAAGGGGAGAGAAGTCTAAAAAGTTTCCTAATTGTTCTGTAACATTTTGGTTTGATTTAGTAAATCCTGACACTTTTTAAAAATGAATCAGCATGAAATGGATCTTTCATAAATAGGTTCATTTTAAATGCAGATTTTTCTGGCATTTTTCTATTGCAAAATGATACATTATCTCCCCACAGTTATTCTCTTTCAAGCTCATGCTTAATAGATAAAAAAAATTAAATGGTTTAACATTTCTCATCCTGTAATAGAATACTTCAGGTTTTTCCTGAGCATTTGCCTGTTAAGTATTATTCAGCTTCATAGTTGACATATTTTGGATAAATATGCAGGCAGCAATGATCCCACTTTTGACAAACAATGTTTCTAATAATTTAGGCAGTTTGCTTTTTCCAGCAATTATCACTTTCTCTTTATGTGCGAAAAGCTCAAGGAGTGGTAGGTTTGAGTTAGCACATCCCACAGTGACGCAGACTTATCTCAATCTCATGAATAGTATCTCATACTTTGAACTGCACAAACATGTCACCATACTCTGGATAACTGCTACGATTAGCAATTCAAAACGTTGCCTGTTCTTGTGTTATTCTGATCCAGGCTGGTTGTGATAATTTCACATGGACTACTGAGAGCCCTTTGAGGTTGTCTAGATCAGGAAACAGATTTCACAAGAAGACTAAATCTAAGCTTTCTTGAGATGGTTACCATATATATTCCTAGCCCAACTGTGGATAAACCAACCCTCAATTTTTTTAACACAAATACCATAAAAATAGACCACCTATGGATAAGCTGACCCTTTATATTTTCATATATCCATTTTCACAATTGGCCTATCTGCAGGTGGCACATTTTCCATAGTATTTGGTTATTCAAGGTATGCCTATCCACAAATGGCTTATCAGTGAATATAGGATACAGAAATACTTTTTTTAAACTTCAGAGAAAAAACTGTATATACTTATGGATAAGCCCATCTGCAGATGAGCTGAACCCAATTTGGGGAGTGTATTTTGGTACTTAAAACCTTCACCTTATCCGGGAGTATAATGCTATGGTATTTTAAAATCATCTTGCAAATCTAATTGCATTTTTCTTCCTATCACTTTCACACCCAGTGAGTCAGGGAGGAGTCAGCCTGCTGAAAGAATGCTTCTGCCCTTTTTATTTAATTGTTTCTGAACGGTTCCCTTAAGGCTAAGGCCATCTCCATGGTTCTCTACAAATATGTAGGAACAGTGAAATGGATTCTCTTGGTCCTTTTTACCTAAGACTTTTTAATCCATCCTCTGTTACTTAAGGATTCCCCCCCCAAGTTTGAAATAAGATATGACACTAATGACACTCTTTTCTCACATGTTAAAGATGGACAGTGATGACTTATTATTGCTCATGGGGAAACAGTGGAAGCAATTGGAGTCTAAGAAGAGAAAAACAAAGAAATGTATTTCAATAATATATCTCTTTGGATGCACTTTCTTTTTAGTATATTGAAACCTGACTCACATTAACTGATTAATTGCACATTAATGATTTAAAAATGCAAAATCCTTTTAATAGATTTATGTTTAAGTGTATAATTTCCAAAATGCATATTTTAGCCTTTCTTTGAACTGAGAACAGTATCACAATATTCAGATATGTAAAATATATAGTAGATAACTATTGTGGTTAATTTACTTCAGAGGTGGGTTCCTCCCGGTTCGGACCGATTCGCCTGAACCGGTAGCAACCCGCTGGTGACATCATGATGATGTCATGGAACCAGTTTGGTTGGTGCTGGTCCGTGGAGGCCAGCATCTTTTTTTTTAATTTTTTTGAATTTCTTTTCCAAATTTTTTTGGGGGAATCTTTTTCCAGGTTTTTTTTCTTCTGCGCATGTGCAGAAGCTGAGTTTCCAGCACTGCTCGTGCGTCACCATCTTGTTTTTGGCTTTTTTTTAAAAAAATGGATTTTTTGCCACTGCCCATGCCACACAGCGCGGGAGGAAACGAACCGGCAGCGAGGTAAGTTAGAACCCATCCCTGATTTACTCCATAATGGAATTTTGAAATATCACATTTTAAAGCATTGTTTGGAAATTCCCCTGCTGGCTTATAATGCATGATTATTATAGGTTCTGCTTCTTGGCAGATATTACATATCCGTTGCCAATGGTATATCAAAGTGTTCCATTTCAAATGCATTTTATTTATAACAATAATTTATAATAAGTTTTAAGGATTGCCTCTTTAAACATTTTGATATTGCGTGCAGCTATTTCCTTTTTTTTCCCACCATAAGTGTTCATTTAATTAGTAAATGTTGCTGGATGTATTTTGAGTTGCAATTATTCTAAAATTCATAACCATTGAAAGAATAAAACCCTATTAGAGATTTTTAAATGTAAAGATTTAAATTCTTGTATTACTTTGACTACACATTGAGCTTCAGAAACCAACACAAGGTAAGCAATTCTACAACAATATTGTGTTGTACAATAACATTCATTATGCACGGCATCAATTCTGCTATATGTAGGAATGTACCTCCACACAGAAGGAGGACACTAAACAAAATATTTGGGCTATGCATCAAAATATTACGAATGTAAGAGCTATGTTGTTGATATGAAAATAATGAATCAAGAAGAGATATCTATTCCATATGCTATGTTGTGGAATAGTAAAATTGTCCAGAGTCAAAAACCAGCCAAAAAGCAGAAATTAAATCAGCAGACAAGAGTCCAAATGGTTGTAGCCATTAACAACTTTAAGATATGCAAACTTCAACTGAAGGTGGAATCTTCTTAGAACTGCGAAGGCTGCTCAACAGAGGGTGCGGGATACAATACCGCCTATCTCCTGTCTACAATGCAGCCCTTGCAGCAGTTCTAACAAGATTCCACCCCATTTGCACTCTGATACAGGTGACCCTGAGGGCACAATAAACCCCCAAGTGGCTTCAAGAGCTCTCAGGGGGAGTGCTAACAAGCAGATGACTGCAAATAAACATGATCCTTCCAACCCAGACCCTCATCCTGTCAGAAGTAATCTTCCATCCACCATCCTGCCAGAACTGATGAAGCTTCTTGGATGAGAAGCAAAATGTCTTCTTTCTCAGGGGAAAAAACAATCCAGATGCCTTTTGAAAAAGCACCTTTGAGACAACCTGCTGTGCTTCCTAAATAAATGCCGTACCGCCATAAGAAATACACATGGGATTACTATGTGCAGGTTGTTTTGTTGAAATACTTCCCAGTGACAAAGACACAATTTATCTGGATAGTGTATCTAGTATTTGTGCATAGAAGACATGTATAAGACTTAGTAGGAATGCCATTATTGAGACAAAGCAACTTTTCTAATTATTTTCTAATAAAATTACCAGCAGAGACATCAGAATCTTGTTCATTTATTTCTTAAACTTTTAGGTACCAGCTCAGAACAACTGTGTGACTTCTGAGCTGTTAACATAAACATTACATAGAAATAGCAGCTGATATAAAACAATTGTCTAAGGCAGGGCTGTCAAACTCGTGACCCGCAGGCTGGATGCATCACGCGCTGGCCATGCCCATGCCCGGTTTAGCGAAGGGGGGGGGAAGTTGTGATACATCACGTGACACTGCCGTGATGACGCGAGTTTGACACCCCTGGTCTAAGGCAACAGCAAACCATCCTTCCATGCAAACATTCCTTAACATAAAGTCTGGGGAAAAGCCAAATTTAAAGGTTAATTAAAGGATGCAAAATGGGGACCATATGAATCTCCAGCCATGTTGCAATAGTCCAGGGCTGTCAAATTCCCAGCCCATGGACCAGATGCTTTATGCACTGGCCACACCCACACCCAGTTTAGAGAAGGGGAAAAAAGTCTTGATACATCACGTGATGCCACCGTGATGTGAGTTTGACACCCCTGCAATAGTCTATTGATGAGGTGACCAAGGCATAAGTGAGCTGAAGAGAACCTCTAGATCCAGGAATGGCTTCGATTGGTGCACATTGAACTTGGAAAATTTCTTCATAGACCACAGCTTCCACTTGCTCCTCAAAGCAGGAGCAGAGAGTGCAGGAAGATACCCTCTCTCATTCAACTTGCACACCAGTGCAATCCTTTTCAGGACCAAGAATGAAAACTCCCTAGAAGTAGCCAATTGGTTGTTAGGGTTGAACCTGAGGCCATTCCTAACCATTCAGACCCCAACATTCTCCAAGCACAACTTAGTATCATCAGTATACTAATGATACATGACCTAGAACTGACAGATGTCCATATTCTCAAGGAGGCTTAAACATTTCAGTCCATCCCAAGTGTATATGGCACTAATTGAGATAATTGCAGAGATTGGTTTACTTGGGAATAATAACCCAGTTTTAATTACACCTTTACTATCAAGTAGACCATTGCTCCTGTCAATTAACCTTTACCTCTCTGCTTTTTTACTTCAGACAATCCATGCTAGAGTCCATTATAGTAGAGGATATTTCCACCAAATCTTGTTACTAGGTCCCGGCACAACTGAATCAGATTTGCTGGGCTTTTTACCTAGATCTCCCTCTTATCCCCTTTGTCTTTAGAAGAACACTTGTTTGGCCAGAACCATCACAATTTTGTACAATTAAAGCTACTAAATTGGGTCTGTAAAAATGAAAATCACCACTAGATGGAAACAAAGGAATACAAAAAAAAATTATCAACCCTTTGCTGCCCTCTAGCAATTTCCCTGATTTTTATACCTTAGATCTGGCAACTCTAGCTCAGCTCACTGGCATTAGTGAGGCAATTAACATGCAGAAAAAAAGAGGAAAAAAAAGCACCATTCTCAGATATGATTTAAATTCTCTCAGTGTGTCGCTTTCTAAATCAAAGGAAAAGATAATTTAAAAGCAATCTGTATACCCTTGCTTCACTGCACACAATAAATATAAATGTGCCTATGGATAATATGGAAGAAAACCTGGCTTCACCCTTACTTCTTGTTATTGGAAAATGCTTAATAAGCTGTGGCTGAAATAAATCCTTAGGACTTTTGGGGAGATGAGTACTGATAGCAAGGGGCCTCTAGCAATTACTGACCTACCTTTGTTTCTGTAAAGCAAGATAGTTATCTAAGATAAATATCTGAAGCAATCTGGAGTTTGATTTTTTTATACTCCAAGAGAGAAATTAAACTTTAGCATGAAGATTATTCTAATATAGCCTATCTAAATAAATTATTTATGCAATATATTTGAAAAAAGAATGCTTATCAAATCTACAAAAAAATTGATGGTGTAGGCCAGTGATGGCGAACCTTTTTTCCCTCGGGTGCCGAAAGTGCATGTGTGCGTGCTATCGCGCATGCGCGAGTGCCCACACCCATAATTCAATGCTTGGGGAGGGCGAAAACGGCCTCCCCCACTCTCCCGGAGGCCCTCTGGAGGCCAGAAATGGCCCGTTTCCCAACTTCTGGTGGGCCTGGTAGGGCCATTTTTCATCCTCCCCAGGTTCCAGAGGCTTCCCTGGAGCCTGGGGAGGGCAAAAACACCCTTCCCAGTCCCCCCGGAGCCCCCCTGGAAGCCGAAAATGTCCTCCCAGAGCCTCCATGCGAGCCAAAAATCAGCTGGCCGGCGCACAAATGCGCGCTGGAGCTGAGCTAGGCAATGGCTCGTGTGCCGGCAGATATGGCTCCGCGTGCCACCTGTGGCACCCGTGCCATAGGTTCGCCATCACTGGTGTAGGCAATACCATACAATACAAGGTAAGTGTAAACTTTGAAACAATCTCTATAGGCTAGACAAATCAGCTAAAATGTACAATAAAATTTAACAAAGCAAATACAAAGCTCTTCTGTTTAGAAATAGAAATCAAATATGTAAGTATAGAATGATGGATACCTAGCTTGACAAACTAAAATTTTAAAAAAGCAGAGTAGGGTATGGTGGTATATTATACCATTTTTAATTATCTGAAAGAATATCACACTTTTACCTAGAATGGAGAATTGATTATGGAATAATGAATTTAAATTACAGGAGGGCAGATTCCAGTGACTATAACAGCTTCCAGTTTAGAGCAGTTTGAAGGTAAAACAAATTGCCTAAGTAGTGTGAACTCTTCTTCACTGGGTATGTTCAAGCAGAGGCTAGGCAGCCATCTCTCAGGGATGTTGTAATTTAAATTCTTGCGCTGACTAGGGAGTTGAACTCAAGGCATGTGATTTAACCTTTTTTCAAAGTCCAATTCTTCTCTGTAATGTCCTGAGTTGGGAAACAGTTCAGCTTTCCTGTAAATAAGTGCATATTTTGTGTTCTTTACCCTGGCAGAATAGAGAATAGGTAGTGGTCTTCTTCCACTTCTTCCATATGATAATCTATTTTCTCTCACTCCTTTCAGTTATATCTTCTCAAGGTCCTTGACAAGTCCCTTAATATTTCTTGTGTGATTTAGTTCCCAGATAATTCTGGTTACCCTTTTACCCATAGAAAACTTTGAAAGTCACAAAGTGGGAGGGTTGCAACTAGAAGTCAATGTGGGATAGTGTAACCATTTACCTTTATAAGTATTAAAATGAGGGACTCATTTTCTAAAACAACCTTGCTTTTGTGTCATGAACTAGAAGGACTCACAAAGTGACAAGGACAAAAAAACTATCTTGGAACAAGTGATAGAAAGGAGGAAATATTTAGTTTGATATAAATATCTTACATTGTAGTTTTCCTGGCAGAGTGTGATAACATATATTGAAAGAATTAGAGATCTAAAAAACTAAATATTTTCTTTTCCTTTTCAAATGTTGGTAAAAAGCAACTGTACACTTTTAAAAAAGTTTTTACTCTCATTTGTAGCTTCCAGGTTAGAAAAAAACTATAAAAAGTAATTAAATCAAAATTTAGTAATATTCCTAATAAATATCAGCAATCTGATAGAGCAGGGCTGTCAAACTTGCGGCCCACGGTCCGGATGCATCACGCACTGGCCACGCCCACACCCAGTTTAGCAAAGAGGAGAAAAGTCCCGATATGTCATGTGACACCGCTGTGATGACGTGAGTTTGACACCCCTGTGTTAAAGTATTCACATCCATCAGATTCTAGGGAAAACCAAGTTTTTAAGCATCCAGAAACTCATTCCTCTTACTATTTGCTAGGCATTTTTGCAATCTTTATCTAACCAGGGATTTGTATATAACTTGTTAGGCAGCTGTTAACAATGAAATTACTGAGTTCTCCTTATCTATTTCTATTTTCCCCTAATTTATCTAGAAACATGCATTTCAATACCATAGTAGGTACAAAACAACATTCTAGGGATGCTGAAATGCCCCTAAGTCCTCGTGATAGCTTCTATTTATAAATTGCATTTTATTTTAATTGTCTTATTCATGTTCCTTGTATTTATTTTAGAAATACCAATGAAATAATTAATACAGATAACCCTTATTAAACACCTCACTTGGGACTGACAAGAGCACAATATCACATGTCCACAACTTATGATTTACTGCTGGCTTCTCCATTGACTTTGCTGGAAAGCTTGAAAATGGCAATTGTATGACTGCAGATGTTGCAACTGTTTTAAATGCACACCAGTTGTGAAGCATACAAATCATGATCACATGAGCATTAGGATACAGCGATGGTCATAAGTTCAAGGGCTGTTCATAAAATTACCGTACTTTTTCAGCACTGTCATATGTTTGAATGGTTGCTAAACAGAGCAGTTAACTGGGGACTTCCTAAGTAGTTATAAGCTGATCTCTCTCATACACAAACATATATAGAACTGCAAAATCCCCAACATTGTTAGTTTCCTCTTTTGTAGTAATTTTCATTGAGTTAACTCAGATCAAGAATATTTTGTATTAATCCAGTTTCTCTTTATCTTTCTGCTGCTTCTTCTAGTTTGCATGGAACCATATATTTTTAATTACATTAAATCTTTTGTGACAATTTTTTTCAGACGCTTCCCATCTCCCTCCATTGTTTTTTCTTAAAACCTGGTAATGACATGTTTTCTTTCTGTTACATTTTCTGCCTTGATTTTCCATTTAGGTTTCTACCTACCTTGACCTCTTTCTTCATTCCTTTGCATTTAGCCACTAGTACTTTGGTAACCATGGCAACACAAATCTTATGATATTAATAAGAGGATTCAACATCTTGGTAGGATTCTGTCTCTTTAAAGAAACATACCGTACATTATATACATTTGTCCACATGTGCATAGCTTAAAAAATGGATATAGTTAACTGTGGTGTGAAGGGTCAAAGAAAACCACAATTTGCAGACTCTGCCTTGCTACTCTGTCAGACAGTATTGGCTATTGTCAAAACCAATAAACTACCCTCACTGTTCCTGCCAAAATCCTCATCTGCATGTCATCATCATCACCATTTGTTAAACTTGAATACTACCTGATTCTCAAAAATTCTGGGCAGCTTGCAACTATAAAAGAAAATGCAATTAAAAAAGATTAACCATAAAGATAAAAAAAAGGAATGAAGGGAATGTCCTCTCCCTCCCTTGCCAAAAGCTTGGGTGAAGAATTGGCACAGATGTCTCAGTCACCATTGTGACCTATATGAACATGGGACAACATGGAAGGCCAAGCTAGGAACTGCGATGCTCCCTTTTCTATGCTGGCACAGCATTCTGCGCATGGAGAGACAAAATGAAAAACCTCAGTCTCTCCCAAGTCTTATACATTGACCAAATAAGTCCCTCCCTGTGTGAGGTCATGTTATAATGATAGAAAGATCACCGGATAATGTTCATTCAACTCAAATAAGCTAACTGGATTATGACAGACAAGTCTAGTATTACCTCTCCAGAGCAGCCAGCACATTACTTGGCTTTTTGAAAGGAAGAAGTTAAGGCCACCTGAGCTCCTTGCTAAAAGTGAACAGATACTAAAGGGAAAGATTACACACTGAACTGCCTGGTTGGGAGCAGGAAAGCTTTGGGGGGAAAATCCTTTAAATTATTCTTCCCACATGTCATGTGCCACATCCATACATGTTCCTATAGTCACTTTAGTCAACCCATGAAAATGCTTTTTATTTGCCCAACCAAAGTTCCTTTGTTAATAACTTTCCATTTTATAGTAGATGTGGCCAACCAAGATGAATATAATCTACAGTCTATTAATCATGTTAAAATAGTCCAGCAGTGATTGACTTTTTTTGTGTGTAATCCAAGGCATCTAGGAAACTGATCAACTCCTTTCAGGTATTGGTTGGCTGCAGAAAATATGACTTCAGAAACAGAGTGATCAATGCCTGGAATGCACTACCTGACTCTGTGGTTTCTTCCCCAAACCCCCAAAACTTTAACCTTAGACTGTCTACAGTCGACCTCTCCCCATTTCTAAGAGGTCTGTAAGGGGCGTGCATAAGCGCACCACTGTGCCTACCGTCCGTGTCCTACTGTCTTATTGTCCTCTTTTATCGGTACTTTTTACTTATGTTATGTTGATACAAACAACTACTATACTGTACATGCTTGACAAATAAAATAAATAAATAAATAAATATAATCTACAGTCTATTAATCATGTTAAAATAGTCCAGCAGTGATTGACTTTTTTTTTTGTAATCCAAGGCATCTAGGAAACTGATCAACTCCTTTCAGGTATTGGTTGATTCAATTGAATAGATTCCATTTTAAAGCTATTTATTCTTTAATATTCCTTTTTTCAAAAATCACTTTAAAAGATATTTGAATTAGAACATTAGAACCTATGCTGATTCTTATACTAAATACTTTGGTCTCTTCAGATTAACATATAGCCTGCCTGAGCCAGTTTTCTCTGGTACTTCAAGTTATGTCATACAGCCATAGACTTAGAATAGAATAACAGAGTTGGAAGGGACCATGGAGGTCTTCTAGTCCAACTCCCTGCTCAGGCAGGACACCCTATACCAGGGGTGTCAAATTCATGGCGTCATGTTGTCATCACATGATGTATCATGACTTTTTTCCCTTTCGCTAAACCCGGGGTGGACATGGCCAGCACACGACGCATCCGGCCCACGGGCCACAAGTTTGAAACCCATGCCCTATACCAGGGGTTGGCAACCTGTGGCTCCGGAGCCCTATACCAGGGGTTGGCAACTTGTGGCTCTTTAGCCCCTCTGCTGTGGCACCCTGTCCCATCACTGGTTGGCCCCACCCCTCGCTGCTTTTAGTTTTTTGGTTATTTTGGGAAATCCGGGCTAAGGAACGATCGCCAGCTGTGGCGGATGCTTCACTTCGGGCAATCCTCCTCCTCCCCTCATGACCCTCTGGCCGGCTGTGGCTGAGCTGGGAGCATGCACAAGCATGGGGAGACTGTCCACAAGCGAGCTCCAAAGTGCAGGAAAGGCACATGCAGGGCGGGGGGCTTCTCACATAGGGAAGGTCTCCCCACATGTGCACATGCTCACGGCTCACGGCTCAGCCACAGCTGGCCAGGGCGTCACGAGAGGGGAAGGAGGAGGAAGAGGGTCGCTGGAGAGTGCAGGACAAAAGCGCCCCTGTACCTGCCTTCGCTGCACGTAAGGCAGCCTTCGCTTCCTGCCACTTTGGGCTGGAGTTTGCGTTCTCCGTGCTCGGCCAAAGAGCTGCTGGGGGTGGGGGATGACACAGCAAGGCGATGGCCATAGCATTCGTGCAGGAGAGAAGCTGCGTCCTGTTGAGCGCCTTTCCCTGCAAGGGGATCTCCTCAGCCCTGGCTTAACAGACATCAGGAGAGCAGGAAGAGGAGCGGGAGGGAAGCTGGATTCCCAGTCCCCTTTCCTGCCTCCTCTCTAGGCGCAAAAGCGTTGCGAGGTTGTAGGTTGTGAGAGGAGAAGGAGGGGGAGAGGAGAACAGTCAGCCAAAGGGAAGCTGCTGCTGGTGATCGTTCCTCTGACAGCCCAGATTTCCAAAAAGAAGAAATAAAAGATGTAGTGAAGAGCCCCAAAAAGAGCTTGCTGGCTTGGCCTAGCTGTGGCAGGGGGGGGGGAGACATAGAGAAATACATTCAGAGTGATACACAGAGGGGGTGAGAGAGACAGAAGAGACACACACAGTGATACACAGAGAGAGGAGGAAATGGGGAGAGAGAGATACAGAGGGAGAGAGAGACACACAGTGTGTGTGTGTGTGTGTGTGTGTGTGTGTGTGTGTGTGTGTGTGTGTGTGTGTGTGTTCCTGCCTCTTCTCACTGTCGTAAAGCCCTGGTGCCCTGCCTGCTCTATTTCAGGCTTTTCGCTAACTGTTTTTTTTTCCCCTTCCTTTTGGAAAGCTGGGCTGGTGGAGCAATGAGTGCAACCTCTTCCTCCGCCTGCTTCTCCTCTCGTGCGCACCCTCCCAGCCCCACCACAGCCAGTGAGGGGGGCAGGAGAGGGGGAGGGATGCCTCCACTGCAGGTTGCGCTCATTGCTCTCCCAGCCCGGCTTTCCAAAAGGAAGAAAAAAAACCCAGCTGGCGAAAAGCCCGAAAGAGAGCAGGCAGGGTGGCAGGGCTTTCCGACAGTGAGAAGAGGCAGGAAGCGAGAGGGAGCAAGACACACACACACACTCTCAGACATAAAGAGACATAGAAAGAGAGGGGGGAGAAAGAAAGAGAGAGAGAAAGAGACAGACAGAGAAATGAGAGGCAGATAGGGAGCCAGAGAAAAAGAAAGAGATGAGAGAGAGAAAGATACAGAGAGCGGGAGAAAGAGATGAGAGTTACCTATTTCCCATAGAAAACATGGAGTCACAAAACCTGGGTAGGCGTGGCTGGAGGGGTCATGTGACTGGGTGGAAGTGAGTGACATCGAGTTGGCCATGCCCACCCAGGTTTTGTGGCTCCGGGTATTTTGTTTTCTCTGGGAAACGGGCCCAAGTGGCTCTTTGAGTGTTTAAGGTTGCCGACCCCTGCCCTATACCATTTCAGACAAATGGTTGTCCAATCTCTTGTTAAATACTTCCAGTGTTGGAGAATTCACAACTTCTGGAGGCAAGTTGTTCCACTGGTTAATTGTTCTGTCAGGAAATTTCTTCTTAGTTCTAGGTTGCTTCTCTCCTTGATTAGTTTCCATCCATTTCTTCTTCTTTTTTTCCAAAAATTTTTATTTTCACCACCACTTCATATACAATTCAATACACATATACCTTAAAATATTACAATAAAAATACATAATTTTTCAATATAATCAATCATTCAAAAATCAATATCTTATTCAACACTTGCCTCATCAATCATCAGTCTGTTCTACTTTATTCCATTACACTCCCCTCTCTCTATCTCCAACTTCTCCTCCTACTTTCTTACTCCTTCACTCCTCCTCTACCTTCTCTACACCTTCTCTTCCTCCCCATTCTACTTCCTCTTTCACCTTCTTTACCTTTCCCTGAGTACTCCTTATACTAACTCATTTTATATTTGACAGACTGATGATAGTCTCAGATTTAAACTACCGTATTTTTCGGAGCATAAGACGCATCGGAGTATAAGACGCACCTTAGTTTTTGGGGAGGAAAATAGGGGAAAACAATCTGCCTACCAGGTATTCATCTGTCTAGCGTCCTTAGTCTGGTCAGCTTCAGCACATTATTTTATCCCCTGGTTAGGACTTAAAAAAACCTTCTTCTGAGAGAGTAACAATGAAAGAGCATGCAAGCCCGTAAGAGCTGGGAAGATAGTTAGCACCTGGTTAGGGCTAGAAAAAAACTTATTCGGAGCAAGTAGAGCAATGAAAAAAAATTCTGCAAAGACTTAGGGCTGGAAAAACATTCTTTGGAGAGAGTAACAATGAAAAAGCCTGCAAGGTAAGAGCTGGGAAGATCTGTTAGCACCTAGTTAGGGCTGGAAAAAAAAGCTACATTCGAAGTATAAGACGCACCCAAATTTTCAGCCACTTTTAGGGAGGAAAAAGGTGCGTCTTATACTCCAAAAAATACGGTAGTCATATCTCTTCTAAAAAAGAAAAATTTTACCATTATAATTATATTATTTCTTTTTATATAGTACTTTCTTCTAGGTATATGCTGCTATTTCCATCTTACCTCCAAAAAAAAGAAAAAAAAGAAAAAAAATCTAATTTTGTCATCTGGGATATTCACCAGTTAATTTCAAATTTCCTTCCAAATTGACCGCTGTTAGCTTAATCCCAAAATAGTTACTATTTCTCCTGCTTCTTAATTTTAGGCCATATTGCTTCCTCCAATTCTTTGGTCTCTCTATTCATCATTTCTGTTTTTTATCCTTTGTTCTATCAAAAAACTAAATGGCCAATTATACTTTTAATTTCTCATGTTAATCATCAAAATTCTTTCTAGTTATTTCCACTCCATTAAATATTCAACTCTTGAAATAAAATTTTTTAAATTTTTCATTTAAACAAATTTCAAATATAAAAAAAATACAGAATCATAATATACCCCCTTTCCCCCCTGATATTTAAAATTCATTTCTGTTATTTCTAATTCTTAATTTCCTGCCTCAATTCAGGTATTTAATTAAATCAAATCAAAAAATTAATCTAACCATTATCAATTCATCCATCTCTTATATTTAAACAAATCAAAAAATAGAAAAAAAAGATAAAAATAATTTAAAAAGATATAAAAAGAAAAGGAAAAGATCCAAATCAGTTCATTTTACCATCCATCCATTTCTTCTTGTCCTGCCTTCAGGTGCTTTGGAGAATAGCTTGACCCAGGGGTGAAATTCAAAATTTTTCCCTACAGGTTCTGTAAGCGTGGCTTGTGGGGCATGGCAGGAGAAGGATACTGCAAAATCTCCATTCCCACCCCACTCCAGGGGAAGGATATTGCAAAATCTCCATTCTCACCCCACTCTGGGGCCAGCCAGAGGTGGTATTTGCCGGTTCGCCGAACTACTCAAAATTTCCGCTACCGGTTCTCCAGAACCTGTCAGAACCTGCTGAATTTCACCCCTGGCTTGACCCCCTCTTCTTTGTGGCAACCCCTGAGATATCAAAACACTGCTATCATGTCACCCCTAGTTCTCTTTTAATCAAACTAGACATACCCAATTCCAGCAACCATCCTTTATATGTTTTAGCCTCCAGTCCCCTAATCACCTTTGTTGCTCTTCTCTGCACTCTTTCTAGAGCAGTGTTGGTGAACCTTTTCGGCACTGAGTGCCAAAATGGGTGTGTGAGCGCATGGGTGGGGGAGTGCCAGAAATCTGAAGAGCAGCTCCCCGGTGCGCCGTCACCTGGTCTTCTGGTTTCTGGCACACATAGTGCACCGGAACCCGGAAGAACAACAGGCAATGGCTGGCGTGGCCGGAGAGATGGGTCTGTGTGCCACTTCCGGCATGTGTGCCATAGGTTGCCATTACGGTTCTAGAGTCTCAACATCTTTTTTACATCATGGTGACCAGAATTGGATGCAGTATTCCAAGTGTGGCCTTACCAAGGCATTGACTTAGGTGTATGGAAAGTTTGCAATTTATTATTTATTTATTTATTTATTTATTTATTTATTTATTTATTTATTTATTTATTTATTTATTTATTTATTTATTTATTTATTTAAATAGATTTGTATGCCGCCCAACTCCCAGGGGACTCTGGGCGGCTAACAACATGTCAAATCCATTATTGAAATATAAAATCGCATAGCAGTTAAAAATTATAAAAGTTAAAAAAACATCCAACATTCATGAGCAGGGGGGAAACCCAAATATAATCTGATTGGTCTCACTTTCACCCCGCCTGCCGGAAGACCCAAGTTTTTATTGCTTTATGGAAGGCCAGCAGGGTGGGGATAGTCCTGATCTCTGGAGGGAGTTGGTTCCAAAGGGAGGGAGCTCCCACAGAGAAGGCTCTCCCCCTCGGCCCCGCCAACCGACATTGCTTGGTCGATGGGACCTGGAGGAGACCAACTCTGTGGGACCTAACCGGTCGTAGGGAGGTATGCGGCAAGATGCGGTCCCGAAGGTAGCCTGGCCCTGAGCCATGTAGGGCTTTGAAGGTCAAAGCCAACACCTTAAATTGGGTCCGGAGACTAATGGGCAGCCAATGCAGCTGGCGGAGGATAGGTGTTACGTGGGTGTATCTGGGCACACCCACCACAGCTCGCGCAGCTGCATTTTGCACCAATTGCAGTCTCCGGATACTCTTCAAGGGTAGCCCCATGTAGAGCGCATTGCAGTAATCCAGCCGGGAGGTGATAAGGGTGTGAGTGACTGTGAGTAGAGCCTCCCTCTCCAAGTAGGGTCGCAATTGGTGCACCAGGCGAACCTGTGCAAAGGTCCCCCTAGCCACAGCTGAAAGATGTTGATCCAATTTTAGCTGTGGATCTAGGAGGATACCCAAATTGCGAACCCGTTCTGAGGGAGTTAATTTCTCCCCCCCAAGAATCAAGGAGGGACAGTTGACAAAATCCTTGGGAGGCAATATCCATAGCCACTCGGTCTTGTCATGGTTGAGTTTTAGCCGGTTCGTCCCCATCCAGACCCTAACATCGTCCAGGCAGCGGCCCATTACGTCCACAGCTTCCCTGAATTGAGACAGGGTGGAGATGTACAACTGGGTATCATCAGCATACTGCTGATACCTCACCCGTGTCGTCGGATGATCTCACCCAGCGGCTTCATGTAGAGGTTAAACAGGATGGGTGAGAGGACCGAGCCCTGCAGCACCCCACAGAGTAGGGGCCTAGGGCTCGACCTCTGCCCTCCTGTCAACACCGACTGCGTCCTATCAGAGAGGTAGGAGGAGAACCACTGTAAAACAGTGCCGCCCACTCCCACCTCGCCGAGATGACGCAGAAGGATACCATGGTCAATGGTATCGAAAGCCGCTGAGAGGTCAAGTAGCACCAGGATGGAGGAATGACCACCATCCCGGGCTCACCAGAGATCATCCATCAGGGTGACCAAAGCAGTTTCCGTACTGTAGCCATGCCTGAAACCCGATTGAAAGGGATCCAGAAAATCAGTGTCATCCAACAGCCGTAGGAGCTGGAGCGCCACCACTTTCTCTACAACCTTCCCCGCAAAGGGAAGGTTGGAGACCGGATGGAAGTTCTTTAAATCCGCCGGGTCCAGGGAAGGCTTCTTGAGGAGGGGCCTCACCACCGCAACTTTTAAGGGCTGCCGGACGGACCCCTCTCTCAAAGAAGCGTTGACCAAAGCCTGGAGCCAGCCACGTGAGCTTATTATTTGAATGATAAGCAAAACCATTGATAGCACTAGCACAGCTGGAGCTAGATCTCAGGCTGAAAGTCCAAAGCTCTGCAGTCATGAATGACTACCAAAGAGTAACAAGAGAGTGAACTGCAATAAGTAAGCTCAGATTCAATATTTCAGGTGCCACAGATTAAAACTGTTTACTCAAGCATTCTTTTTCCTTCTTTTTGTACCTCTCATTCTATTCAACATTAAGAATTGACACAAGTAAAGGCCTATGTTCTGCTCTGCTTTCTCTGACTGAATGATTGATACTCTTACATTCTGTCCTTCAGTTTGTTTGCAAGAAAAATAATGTTTCTCCTTTTCCTTCTCCCCCTCTCACCATGAAAAACAAAGATGCAGACTCTCAGTTAGAAATGTAATTTCCTTAACATATTTTCCATATACTTTTGGATCTTAAATATTTGCCAATAAATAACCTTGATAGGGTTAGTTCTACCTATTCATATATGTTTTGTTACGAAGTCTCAAAGCCAGGGTTTACTCAATATTTTTCATACATTATGTTCTCTAAGATGACTAGCAATTAATGTTGTGTCTATTCCAGGAAGAGGGGAATATCTGTAAGAAATATTTTATAATTATAAATAATAGTAATAGTTTATCTTATTGACCTCTTTTATAGCTCTGAGTATAGAATCAATACAAGGATGTCATACTTGTCAATACAGGTTGGATAAATTTTTGTTTCTATAGAATTCCTCTCTCTAAATTATGTTGTCAAGGAATTGCACAACCAGTGTCCAAAATGAAATCAGAGATGCTGACACAAATTTATAGTTTTATATAAATAAATATATTTTACAACTATATATATAGCAAACTACTGGCAGATAGTCAGGGAAATAGGAACCTCATGAGGTAAATCACAGAGTATACAGGGCACACAGAAGAAAAAGGTGGGGAAAAAGGGAAAACCCCCCTCCACACCCACAGCAACCAATCACAGCACAGATTGCCTCATGTAGAAGCCAGCATTCTCCAACCAATCTGTTCTGGCTCACTGCACAACCCCACTGCTCCAGCTACTAAATTTAAATATCTTAATATATGTTCTAAATTATGTTGAAAGAAACCCAAGTCTATATGTCTGCCCCATACATGGCTGTTGTAAAAACCAAGATTTTTGAATTTATTGTGGTCCATGGGCTTCTGTTTAAAAATATGGAGGCTTCCTGAGATAAAAGATTGAGGTTCATACAAGTCTTAGATCAGTTAAAGATCTACAGTAAATGCTGCATTCACACATGTTAATTTTGATTAGTGGTAATCTTGCTTTGCTGCTTCTGGATTAACATATTGTGCATATCCAACTCATGTCTTAGGATTCAATGTACTTTATAGATTCCTCCCAAAGATTAATTCAATATCTAAGTAATATAAGCTAACATCTCTTAGAGTTTTAAAATGAATTGCTAAAACAACACACATTCTGTAGATGTATCTTTTAACTTGAAAAAAATGTGTCCTTATGATGCCACCTTTATGTTATCCCACCCCAGCATGGTTTCTCTCTTCTCCTGCTCAAATTCTGTCATATGACACTTCCTCAATGATGCTGGTGATGACATTGTCAATAACTGGGTCCTACCCAGGACTTATTAGGCATCTAGACTGGTATGAGAAAGCTGCCTTCCCTTTGTCCTGGGCACTGTTTTGCAGGACATTCTACAATGGTTCTTTCAAATCAGCCTTTCCCTTGATACATCTCAGATCTCTGAGCTGATTGTTGGTTCATTGCACTGAGCTGATCAATGAATAGATTGCTGACAGCTGAAGAGCCATCTTTTGTCCCTTCCAAACCCTTGCTGCTGATCCAGAGGCACGTTGGCTACTCCAATTACATGGAGCTGCTTTATGCAATTAGAGATTTGGCAAGGAAAGAGCCATCCCTCCAAGCCTTGACATGTTTTCTGTGGATGCATGTACAATCCTATTCCAGAATAGCCAATATTACTGTTATAGATTATCAGTATTTCAAAGTACTGCTAATTGCAGAATAATGCTGAAGTTGGAGTCTGATAGTTGTTTTCTCTTTGAACATACCTATTCTAGACTCCCATCGCCAAACCCTCATCGCCAGGTCATGAAGAAGAGCCCCAAGAAAGCTAAATTTACATTGAATTCTGTGACAATAGAGGAATCTGGATTCTTTCGCTTGAGGCCTGTTGCTTGAGTCCACGGGGCAAACTCATTCTATGTAAAAGGAAAAATATTATGGAATATATACCCTATTTCAAAATGTATTATCTTTTGTATCACATAAAAAGAACACCCTGTCAACAGCACATTCTGCATTAGCCATTCATTTTTTTTACTAACCAACACAACTCTTCCCCCAAAAAAAAACAGTGCTTACAATTTTGAGCTTCAGTATTTAATCTCTACAGGTAGTCCTTGACTTACAACAGTTCATTTAGTGACCGTTCAAAGTTACAACAGCACTGAAAAAAATAACTTATGACCATTTTTCATACTTATGACCTTTATAGCATCCCCAGGATCATGTGATCAAAATTAAGAAGCTTGGCAACTGACTCATACTTATGACGGTTGCAGTATCTTGAGGTCATGTGATCACCTTTTGCAACCTTTTGACAAGCAAAATCAATGGGGATGCCAGATTCACTTAACAATTGTGTTACTAACTTATCAACTGCAGTGATTCACTTAACAACTGTGGCAAGAAAGATCGTAAAATGGGGCAAGACTCACTAAACAAATGGCTCACTTAACAACAGATATTTTGGGCTCAATTGTGATCGTAAGTGGAGTTACCTTATTTCGGTGGCTGATCTTTCTGAAAGTCTCATTTGATAGAAATTTGCTGCCACAAGTGTTAAATGCAATTCAAAATACCTCTCTGCCTCAAGCATGGCTTTGAATTATACATCTTTTATGCAAGCATAGGGCTCCCTCACATATTAAAATTTCCCATAATAGCAGAGCACCTACAAGCCATTTGTGTAATACAAAATGTACTGAGAATTTGAATTTGTAACTGCTGTTAACAATTCATGTAGAGATATGAACAAGAATATCTGACTTCTATGGACTGGGGCAAAAACTGGAAGAAAAGCTTGCACTTCAGTGCAAAAAGATAAAAAGTCTGAGGACAGGTCTGCACTTTTTGTTTGGTTCATTGTCAGTGTAGACCATTCATTGCTTCCTGAGTGCAAGAACAATTAATGACCCCCTCCTTCGCATAGCCTATTGCAAACTACCCATGTCTATGTTTTCTAGCTTCTGTTCAAAACTGATGTTTTCCGACAGAGCCATCTAGAGTCATTCAGAGGGATTGTTTACAGTGTTTTGCTCCTTTCTAGTACCAATTCTACTTCCTATTGGCTATAGTGCCTGGCATGCCTCTCCCTCCATGGGCTAATGGCTGCCTTGGGCTGCCAAGGTGATCTATTCTTTGCAATTGATCACCAGTTGCTACTTTCTGAAAAAAAAATTGTAGTTGATACAACAATGGCCCATTACATCAATGAACCATGCTCAACCTTAGGATCAGCCCTTAAATCTCCACTGCCCAGCCTTGGTGAAGCATACATCCCTTGTTTTCCCAGACCCTGCTCATGGTACTGCAAAGCTTCTCATTCATTTACTTTTTAAAACACAATGTAGGAACACTGTAACTTTGTTTCAATGAATCTGAAGTATAAATTCTTCCTTGCCACAACATTTTTATGGGCTTATAAAAGAACACAGAGCAAAAGAAGAAATTTTCCCTCCCACTTTGATTATTGTAGCATCAAAACAAGGATGGAAGTATAAGAGAAAAAAAGAAAAAAGAACCCCTGTTAAGTCAAAGGAAATAATGTCAGTAGTGAGGTGAAAGCATTAATGTGTGCAAACATCTGGGAAAATGAAGAAAAGTCATGATGACTGGTGAAAAAGGAACAATCCCCCACTCCAGAATGGTGGACACTGGTAGATTGGTCTCCCAAGAGCCAGGTAAGGCTTACCTTCCCTGCACAGATGGGAAGAGCAAGAAGCAGGGGAATGACCATCAGGTTTTCTGGTGATCATAATCCAGATTAAGCACAAGCCAGCTATACCAAAACTTTGGTTAAATCACCCATCAAAATTCATTTTTGGAGCTGTGAAACCTGCTATGAATATGGCCCACTGAAGTTGGCCAGAAGCTTTCCTGACAAAGACTTTTCCAGCAGGAGCTATGAATCCAGAAGGACCCCAAAAAGCACACCATCTCTTTCAGAAGAAAAACAATCATAGCAAGAGCAATGGATGAAATCTCCATGGAACAGCTATGGTCTACTCTGAACTCTCTGAATCAGAGGCTGAAGAGATAGGCCAGATAGACAAGCAATCTGAACAGCCAGCAAGCAATCAGGAATCTATGCCAGTTCCAGGAGACAATAAGCCTGATAATGTGATACCTGATTCAAATGATGGTTCTGGACATGCTAGGACAGGGGTGTCAAACTCACAATGACACGTTGTCATCATGTGACATGTTGCAACTCCCCCCCCCTTTGCTAAACCAGGGGTGGGTGTGGCCATCACGTGACGCATCCAGGCCATGAGTTTGATACCCCTGTGCTAGGAGTTATGAAGGGAAAAGCAAAGATGATCAGCCTTATTCGCTGCCCTGAGTCCCCAGGGAGTAGGGCGGCATATAAGAACACTAAAATAAATAAATAATAAATATTCCTTCAGAGAAAAAATTAGCACTGATCCTTAACATCCAAGCCATGCAAATACTGGGACTATATAAGAATAGCCTTCAGGTCTTTGCCTATCTGTTGGAAAAAATCTCCAACTCTATACTGATGACTCTGCCATTCTTGCTCCTTGCCCTTCATTCAGCTCCTCAGCTTGATATTCAGATCAGCATTATTTGGTCCCCAAAACTTGGACTGCCAAGGACAATGCTTTTATCTCTGCTTTTGTCTTTCTCCTGCTAGCAAAATGCTGACATCTCATATTTCATGGTAAACTTTAGTACTGGCTAATTACTACAAGCTACCTTTAGGAAGTTTATGATACGACAGCAAATAATTTCAAATGTCTACCTGCTTGGTTTTCTGTTTTGCATCAGCTGACAATAACTCTGTCTTGCTGGAGTAAATATCACTTCCCTTTATCACCTATACCATTCTAAGTCCAGATACATATTTGGGAAGTAGGCATATTTTTAATTTGCTATATAGAGAGCTAGAAGGGTATTCATGGTATTTGCATTAGGTCCATGGCCTATACAAATATTTGACATATCCACATTGCCTGAAGACCCGTATTTCTCCTGAAGTATTTCAAGATTCTTCTGAGTGGAACAAATAGATGACATTTGATGTCATCTTCAACTTCAGCTGTTTTGTTCTGTCTTTCTCCATGTTCCAACTTCTATTTATGCGGCATTCTTTTGGAATGAAGGGAAAAACAAGACTCATAAGAATGAACCTCATTGCACCAGTAGATAAGAATCACAAAATGAATGGATAAGTATGGTACACACATCTTTTCTTAATTTCCATACAGAAAGAAGCTTCCAAGTATAATTCCAAATATATTGGAATTTCCAAGACCAATAGATTTCCCCAAATATCAATGAAAGCCATTTGTAATATAGCAATAGCAATAGCACTTTTCTTATATACCGCTTCATAGTGCTTTACAGCACTCTCTAAGCGGTTTACAGAGTTCAGCATATTGCCCCCAACAATCTGGGTCCTCATTTTACCGACCTCGGAAGGATGGAAGGCTGAGTCAACCTTGAGCCTAGTGAGATTTGAACAGCTGAACTGTTGAACTAGCAGTCAGCCTGCAATGGCTGCATTTAACCACTGCACCACTTCAGCTCTGTCATTTGGGACATGAAACAAAACATATGAAAAAATGTGTGCACTAGTACTTTCTCTTACCTGAATTTCAAAAGAAAAGTTTCAGTGCTTGAATAGGAAGGAAAGAAATAAATCTAAATCTAAAAGCGTAACTAATGTGATGAAAGGTTTAGAAAACAAGTGAATAATCAAGGGTGTGGAGAGGTTCTGAATTTGAAAGTAACCATTATTTATTTTTTTATATTCATTTTTTTTCACCACAAGATGGCGGCGCATTCACACACAGCGGCCCTGAGTTCCTGGTATTGGTTTGTGGTACTTGGAATAATGTATGGGTGGATGTGTGTGTGTGCACAGTGCAGTGCAAGGGGCAACATTTGCCTACACCCGCGTAGATTTGATAAACACCGGGCTCACAAGTCAATCTGGGAACTCTATAACAACATAGTACGATTGACTTGCGGGGCCGGCGCGACCTGCAATAAGTTCACATGGTGCAATAGGACTGAGTGTTTGTTAGTAGGATTCACTGGGCTAGGGATTTTGTTTTGTCTTTCACTGTGAGTTGTACTGTGTTGGGAGGGTGCATGAAGAGAAGCTCAGCCAATCTCATTGTACACATGTACTCTGACAATAAAGGTTTGAATTGAATTTGAATTGAATTGTATTTGACATTACAGGTAGTCAGAATAATAGAATAACAGAGTTGGAAAGGACCTGATAGGTCTTCTAGTCCAACCCCCTGCTCAAGCAGGAAACTATTTCAGATAAATGGCTGTCCAATGTCTATGTCAGTGTTCCAGAAGAACCAAACTCCCATTAAAAACTCCAAGACAGGCATTTTCTCAAAGTTCCCATTTATTAGAGTAGGCATACTGGCACATCTGGGAAAACCCGAATCTGAGAGTTCCGGGTTTTCCCTCAGTAAATCAAAACCACAAATCCAATCCCTGCACCCATTAGTCCATCACATGGTCTAATCACCACCCATCCCGACTGGAGCCATCCCTTCAACCACTGCTCCTCCAGGTGCAGAAGACCGAAAAGAAGAATGCTATTATGTCTAACTACATTCCCTCTAATAAATCCCCCCTCCTAATTTCCCAAGCACAAGAATGTGACAACGTGGAAGCTTCTGGTGCTAATATGGTTTCCAAAGCTGACAGTCTTCTTAAAAACCTTAAATGAAACCCACAACTTCTGAACACAAGTCGTTCTACTGATAGTTCACACTGTCAGGAAATTTCTTAGTTCTAGGTTGCTTCTCTCCTTGATTAGTTTCCATCCATTGCTTGTCTTACCTTCTGGTGCTTTGGAAAATAAGTTGACCTCCTTGTGCCCGCAGCCCCTCAAATATTGGAACACTGCTACCATGTCACCCCAGTCCTTTTCACTAGACTAGACACGCCCAATTCCTGCAACCATTCTTCATATGTTTCAGCAATCATCTGTTGCTGTTCTCTGCACTCTTTCCAGAGTCTCAACATCATTTTTACATTGTGGTGACCAAAATTGCAATATTCCGAGAATGGTCTTACCCAGGGGCGGGTTCCTAATTTTTTACTACCACTCTGTGGGCGTGGCTTATTTTGTGGGTGTGGCTTGCCAGCCATGTGACCAGGTGGGCATGGCTTGCCGGTCATATATTAGTTATTTCAGAGAGATGTTACTACTATTTTTGCTATTTTATAGCTTACATGAAAAACACTGCATACAAAGTGTGTGTTACACCATGGCAACATAGCAACTTTTATATGCAGAAAATGCTATAGTTAAAAGACAAGCAAGTCTCATACAGCATTTTTGATTTCAGTCATGGATTCCTTAGACGAAAATATTGAGTACTGTTAAAAGAACAGTATCTTTTAACAGTCCTCAATGTTTTCGTCTAAAAATAACAGTATAAAACTGTATAAAATTAACAGTATAAAAGATTAAGCTTTTGGAAAACGCCCACTTTGGGAAGCTTTAGGCAAAAGCGAAGTAAAGTGTCAAATGCGAGCTTCATATTATTTTCAAGTGAAGGGACGGGGAAAGACTTAATTGTCAGATTTCTGGGCATGCGCAGAAGAATTTTTTTTTAAAAAAAATAAAATAAAATGGCAGCACCCAGGCACCGGCAACCAACCGCACTGGTACTGTGACGTCACCAGCGGGCCGCTACCGGTGCTATAGAGTGGACCGCACTGGTAGGAACCCACCACTGGTCTTACCAATGCCTTATAAAGAGGGACTAACACAGGAAAATGGTCAGATCAGACCAGATGATACTTCTAGAAATAAAAGCTTCCGACTAACTTATTATACTTAACGATGGGTCATTAATTTCAGTGGATCTGCTGTATGATTACTTCTGCATCTAATTAAAATTCTTTGGCTCTGGTTCCCTGGAGAAATTGGGTCTACTAGTAAGGTACAGTATATTTTCTCTATGTCTTCTTTATACGCCAATGCGTAACAGTGCACATTTGTGTGAAACCTTAAAATAATTAGGGATATCACTTTAGAAGTTAAAGCAGTGTTAGGACTTTTTGCTGATAAAAGAAAAAATGAACTTGTGATTTATGAGTTTGATTAGAAAGGGTAGAGATGGAAAGAAGGAAATTATGTTGTAACCTTAGAGACAGGGTAAAATATAAATGCACTTGTAACTACTGTTAAGAAGATTGGAAACTGATTCTTTAAAACTTTTTTCATTCCTTTCTTTCTCTTCTCTTTCTTTCTTTGCATTTTTAAAAACTTGTTTTTCTTTTAAATATGTCTTTAATTAGACACACATTATAAAGCAGTGACATGGATGGGAGCGATTTTTTCATAGGTTTCTATTTAAGAGCTGTTTCCTTTGGATGATACAGGTATCCAAGTGCTATTACCACATCACCAATGTCTTCTAATGAAATAGCCAATAGTGACTCTGGGCAAGAGTTTCAGATTGGAAACACACTGCATTGTAAGCAAACAATTGTATTTGCCTCTCAAAAGAAATGCAGAGAATACACTTAAGAGACACATACCAGCTGGAAACTTCAAATCCAGCAATTGGTAGTTGACAATAACAGCACGGCAATTCCATCAGGAAAATTTATAGCCCAGAGGATCAATTCTGTCTGGTGAAGTTTTCTGTCATGTTCTGCATAACTGATTTTATTCTTTAAGGCAAAGAGTTTTTTCACAGAAGCACCCCTTGTTCATGACAAAGCTATATATCCTGTCTCACAGATCTAAGCAAAACACCCTGCACAAGCTGAGAAATGAGACCCAATTAACTTCTGGCAGGTGTTCAGGGGAAAAACATTATAAAGCAACACATTTCAAACAAGCAAAATCAGATGGTTCATATAAAATACAATCTGCTGCTACCAATCAACAAATAACCTAGGTACTAATTAGCTGGGCTACACTTTTATTTTATTTTATTTATTTATTTTGTTATTCTTATATGCCGCTCAACTCCCGAAGGACTCAGGGCGGCGTACAACAGGGAGAAATACAAGAATAATCAAAAATTACATATAATTAAAAAAACAAGTACAAAATTTAAAAACAATTTTAAAACAACAACATCCATTCAGCACCATACATACTTGGGGGGTGAGCTCGGGTGGATTTAAGCTGTCCCCCCCACCTGCAGGAAAAGCCATGTCTTAACGGCTTTTCGGAAGGCCAGCAGAGTGGGGATGGTCCGGGTCTCTGGGGGTAGTTGGTTCCAGAGCACGGGGCCGACCACAGAGAAGGCTCTCCCCCTAGGGCCCGCCAGCCGGCATTGCTTGGCCGACGGGACCTGGAGGAGGCCAACTCTGTGGGCCCTAACCGGTCGGAGGGAAGTATGAGGCAGAATGCGGTCCTGAAGATATCCTGGTCCTAAGTCATGAAGGGCTTTAAAGATGGTGATCAACACCTTGAATTGGACCCGGAGACCGATGGGCAACCAATGCAGCTGGCGGAGTATCGGTGTCATGTGGGTGTACCTTGGCACACCCACCACAGCATGCGCAGCCGCATTTTGCACCAGTTGAAGTCTCCGGATACTCTTCAAGGGTAGCCCCATGTAGAGCGCATTGCAGTAGTCCAAACACGAGGTGACAAGGGCATGAGTGACCGTGAGTAGAGCCTCCTTCGCCAAGTATGGCCGCAACTGGTGCACCAGGCGAACCTGTGCAAAGGCCCTCCTAGCCACAGCAAAAAGATGGTGGTCCAATTTTAGCTGTGGATCTAGGAGGACCCCCAAGTTGCGGACCTGGTCTGAGGGAGTCAGTTTCGCACCCTCAAAGACCAAGGAGGGATAGTTGTCATGGTCCTTAGGAGGCAATATCCACAGCCACTCAGTCTTGTCGGGACTTAACAAATAGGGCCTTAGTTCCAGCCAATCATTAACTGTTTTCATCTGCAAATTATTTCAGAAAGTCTATGAACTCATTTATATAGTTTTTTTTAAAAAAAGAGGCATACAGTATTTTTCGGAGTATAAGACGTACCTTTTTACTCCCAAAAAAGGGTCAAAAAGTGGGTGCGTCTTATACTCCGAATGTAGCCCCACCCACCTGCCAGCCGCCACTCAGCCTGGGGAGGAAAGCATTTTCAGGCGGCAGCGCTGCGATCCCCTCCCCGATTCCAAAAACGGAGCGTGTGGAGACCAAAAAAGAGCATCACGTTTCAGGCGGCGGGCAGTGCTGGTTGCATGCCCTGTTTTTGGAATGGGGAAGGAAGTGTTTTCGGGCTGCAGTGCTGGCCGGAACCACCCACCGCCTGAAACGCAATGCTCTTTTTTTGCCTCCGCAAAAAAACTTTTCTCCCCATTCCAAAAACAGGGCATGTGGAGGCAAAAAAAGAGCATTGTGTTTCAGGCATTTTCGGCCGGTTCCAGCCATTGCTGGCCACCGCTGCTGCCGCCGTTGCTGCAGCCGCTGTTGCTGGGAGCCGCCGCCCCAGCCGCCGCCGCCCCAGCCGCTGTTGCAGCCTCCGCCACCACAGGACCTGCCACTGCCTTCGCCGCAGCCCCCGCCCCCGTTGCAGCCCCCGCCGCAGGACCCACTGCCGCCACCGCCGCAGGCCCCGCTGCCGTCGATATTCGCCACCGCTGATACTTGCTGCCGCCGGAGCCACTGCTGCTGCTGCCCACCGCCGGACCCGCCGCCACAGCCCCCGACACCGCTGATACTCGCCACCACCGATACTTGCCGCCGCCGGAGCCACCGCTGCTGCTGCCCGCTGCAGGACCCGCCACCACCACAGCCCCCGCCACTGCCAATACTCACCACCGCTGATACTCGCTGCCGCCGGAGCCACCGCTGCTGCTGCCCGAAGCGAGCAGCCTGACAGGTTTGAAGACCAACTTCCAAGTTTGAAGAGCCCTGGGTTAGGGGTGCAAGGGTCTTCAAACTTGCCAAGTTTAAGACTAGTGGACTTCAACTCCCAGAATTCCTCCTCCAGTCATGCTAGCTCAGGAATGACTGGAGGAGGAATTCTGGGAGTTGAAGTCCACAAGTCTTAAACTTGACAAGTTTGAAGACCCTTGCCACCCCTAACCCAGGGCTCTTCAAACTTGGCAACTTTAAGACTTGTGGACTTCAACTCCCATTCCTGAGCTAGCATGACTGGAGGAGGAATTCTGGGAGTTGAAGTCCACAAGTCTAAAAGCTGTCAAGTTTGAAGTTTGTAGAAAGTGTACATAGTTGTAAAAAGTATACATGGTTGTAAAAAGCATACATGGTTGTAAAAATTATTCTGCTACACTGGTATTTTATTAAATAATATATTACTACACCATTTGGTTCAGAATACTTTTTTCCTTGCTTTCCTCCTCTAAAATCTAGGTGCGTCCTATATTCCGGTGCGTCCTATACTCTGAAAAATACGGTATTTGTTTTCTAAATTTACATTATTTTAGAGGACTGAAATTCATGGGGTTCTTATTCTTTTAAAAAAACCTGAAAATAATAGGTATTCTAGTACCCTATTAACAAATTGTTTAATCTCACTAATCACATGAGGGACCATTATTGAAGAATGCAGATCTAGCATGTAGGGAAAGGAAATATGAGACTGAACATTCCTTCTCTGTTATTAGAAAACCCATGTACAGTATTTGGAAAGTAGAATGATCACACACTCAGTTCTTCAACTGATATTTTGCAAATCTGGAAAAAGGGAAGTTATGTGTGAAATTGGACTTTTGGGGTTTATTTAACAAACTAAACAGACACTGGAATGCAGACACTGATCAGTATATTGAGCTGAAGTTTATATCATTTATGTTTGCATTCAGAAATTTACACTGGGTCTTCAACGTGAGAAATAGTTTTTGAAAGTAATAATGAAAAGTAAATAACATTATTTCATAAGTTTTCAACGTACTATGAAAAGCTCCCCAAATGTGAGTAAACTATAAAGATTGCATATAAACAACTAAAGGCAGTGACATTTGCCATCATAATTAAGGGAGCATGAATGAATGAATGAATGAATGAATGAATGAATGAATGAATTCTGTGAAAAAGGAATCCAAAATTTGTGGAATCCAAAATTAGAAAAGTCAGAACTAAATGCATATACCTATTAATTTTTTCAAGAAGGTGAAAAGTGTGGGAAGAAGACAGCTTGAAAAAAGACATGGGATTAGTAATCGAAAGGAAGAAATGAAAGTAACTGTTATTGATTTATTATGAGCCCTTTCTGGCTGCAGATCTTAGTTTTTTTCATAAGCATTCTATTCATGAGAGTTATATAAAGAATATAAGACAGCTTCTGGCTAATTAAGCCTGATTTGAGAATTATATTTTATGTTTATTTATTTGTTTATGTGTCATATTGGTATCACTACCCATCTCACATGAAATTGACTCTGGGTGGCATGCAGCACTTAATTAAAAAACAAATACATATAAAACAATCATACTTTAAAAGGCACACAACAAATCTCCCCAGACTCCTGGACATTGGTCTTGAGGAACGTGTGGAATGCTAAGAGGGGTGGAGCTAATTTCACTTGCAAGGGAAAAAGATTCAAGGAGGCTGGCAGAATGTTATATCCAAGGGCAAATCAAAGGAATTCCAGTAGCATCTCGTTATTTTCTTTAATCTTTTTTTCAGTGCTGTGTAGCAAACATGTTACATGGACTGATTCAGGCAAGTTACTAGTAAATTGCTAATTATAAAATAAAGTTTTATAATTAGTTAAATGTAATATGTAAATGTATTTAATACAATTTATATTTTATTAATTATATAAAAGAGAAAAATTACATTGCCAGAATTTGTGAATAATATAACAATATGACTTTATCACTAGTAAAAGAAAGAATTGGAAATGATTGTGTGCTTGTCAACAATATCATTAAAACAAACAATATATATACACACAAATTGTACAAAAATTTCATACAAAATATAAAATTTTAAAAAATTACATTGTAACATCTCTGACACAATCAAGCAAGTACTTCTCTGTGTTTTTAAAAAAACTTCCTGATAGATAAGGATACCTGTTAATACAAGTACTGTATTTTTAAATATTCGTTAACATAATGGATTAAAATTTTTTGATAGCAGCCCCATCAGATGAGACCCACATAAAATTTTGCCATGATGACACACACAGGGTTATGCCTCAAGTTTTGCCTTGGTTTCAGACTGATGAGAACCACAGTGAGTTCAATTAAATGGTAGATTGTATCATGGTTCTATCACCATACTTCACTATTCATTGTTGATTGTGGATTAGAAATATTGAAATTATTTCTTTGCAACTGTACCAAGCCTATGATGTTTCTAGAAAAGATACTTATGGTATCCTACAGCCTTTTAGAAATATTTGGACTACAACTCTGATCAGGACTGTATTGGTCTTCTCAGAGCTTGGAAAAGAGAATGGTGGTTTGCTGAATATCATACGTTCAAGATATCAACACATTCTCATTCTTTATCAAGAAAAGGGTAAGCACCTCCCCGTTGCACTGTAGTTGGTTAGCAAGAAGTTTAAGGAATCTCCTAACAAGCTTAGAGACAAGGTATTAAGTAGTAAAGGAAACATATCCAGCTGACAAGATTTCAGTAACCTACTCTCACCACACTTTTCCCTTTCAGTAAATTTGATTAATAACACTCTGTAAGAATGTATGAACTATTGTGTGAGGCTTGACAAGGATAAGCCAATCAATGTGGTCAAATATCAGGAATGATTTGTGGTCCAATATCCCAGGTTATGATTTTTTTTAATTAATTCCACTTTTCTGCTGTCAATTTCTTTTGGAGGTCCTACATGATTACTTCCACTTCCACTCTCTTTTCTAGTCTATCTTCTCCATTGCATGGATTTGTGATGGGTAGAGTTGATGTTGGGTAGGCAATATTAGCATTTGGGAGTGGTTTAGGAGCACATGTTATTGTTCATTAGGACCCTTAGTCAATACCTGGCCTCAAGAGGTGATATCTCCCTGAGGTTGGACTGCTTCTCACTGTTCTTTTGTTTGCTCCTGGTATTGGTAAATTTATTTATTCATTAAATTTATTTGCTGCCTATCTCACCATGGATCAAATTTTGCTTCTTTCAGGTATTTTCTTGTAGGTGGCCACAGATGATCTACTTTCTCTGCTTTAGTGCTTCTTCTTTGGGAAATGAATCTAATTGCAATATTTGAATCCTAAGGCTATATTTCTCCATTTCAGCAGATCATATTGGTGTTTGGTTCTTGGAGCAATCTTGCTTTATTTGAGTTTATGATCACCTCCAATTTTTACAGCTTTCTTATTGTTGTGTACTGGTACTAGAGTGAACAAATTCTTTTCGTTTATTTTCTGTGTTATCAAAGGGCCACCAGGATATGATGCAATAGGTTTTCATATCCTTCTTATCTGCCACATGCACCTTTTCACTGGTGAGCGGTTTGAGGAGCTAGGTCGCTCCCTCATTCAATGTGATGTGCATTGTTGCTGACTAGTAGAAGTGGGTACCCTGATCTAACATGGTGCTCTGTATGAATTGTGGATAAGAAATGGGGTCCCTTTGTGGTCTGTCTACTCCCAATATTGTTGGGTATTAGGGACATCAGCTGAGAGTCTTCTGTGGGATATTTGAGTTCCTGGAAAATATGAAGCACTGCGCTCTGGAAAGCAGGGAGGTTGCTAGTGATATACTCTTCCTGGTAGATTCATTTTGGATGGTTGGGATTTCAGAGATTTTACAGGCGTATATGCATGCTACATATAAACTTAGTGAACTGATGAAAAATCAAGTAGATATTTTAATTGATTTGAATGTCTGAATTGGAGTGGACAGATTTTTCAAAATGATCCACGAGTCCAAATTAAATTGATTCAACTTTTCCAATTGATTGGAAAATTTAAATTGAACAAAGATGATTCACATCCTAGGGTTTTGCTCTTTGTCTCTCCATAAGTTAAATAGTATCAAATCACTTCCAAACATTTGAAAGTAGTCTTAAGCCTAGCCTTGAAAAGGAATGAGTGAAAAAGTGGTGAAAGGTTTTGAGAAGCAGAAAGGAATGGCTACAGTTTATTTGGATAGTAGCTGTGAGCTCTACCTGACTTTCCTCACCTATCAAGTCTGGAAAATAATTTTATATGGTAGTATCTCTCCAAGTCATGCTCCTGAGATGGTTTGTAATGCATCCATCAGCCATCTGAATACAGTATATACCTGGGGAAAAAAATCATCAGCAATCTTTCTCCATTCTCCATATCATGCATTTAGCTCAGTTAAATGTCCAACCTACATTTTATCACGTTTGTATTAATCTGTGTATGCCACATCAGAAATAAAGATTAATTGATTGCTTCTAGATACACTGTCCTATTTATCTTTTATACCCCAATAACTGAAGTGATTTCCTTCCTCTTCTCTATGCTTCTTTCCCACTTTGGTTGCCTTATTACTTAAAGCACAATAGCTTTTCTGTTAAATGCCTCATTCTGTTAATTTTTAACAGAGAAAATCTTCCCAACGGGCATTATATAAGGATTATATATGAAATATGTACACATATAATGTTTGAAGGCTAGGGTTCAGTTTGAGATTACTCGGACCAAAGTTTGAGATTACTTGGACCAAACCAAAGTTAATAAAACTTTATATTCACTCCTACTGTCAAATTTGCAACATTTATGACTTGTCTTTTAAGAGTGCAATATGGTGTGATTTTATTTCATCACTTTGGAAGGACCCTAAATCATTTGCTTCTCTTTTTATGGGGTCAGTGCAGTGGTGGGTTGCTCCCGGTTCAGCCCGGTTCTGCTAACTGGTAGCGGTGGTGGGAGGCTCCGTCCACCCGCCCGGGATGCTTCTGCGCAGAAGCATCACACGTGCGCAAACCAGTAGCGATGGGATTTAGAACCCACTACTGGGTCAGTGCCAGCATTCTTAAACCAGATGTTTCTCATACAGTAGGTCAGCCTTAAATGTTTGAAAATAGTTTTTCTGCTAGAGATTTTATTACATGTACTGAACATATACCAGCACTAGCATATATCAAGCAATGTTTAACTCAACTTCCCCTTAAGAACCTGTATTTATCATGCTGTCAACTTTTTAATGTATGTGTGCATTTATTTATTTATACATCTTCCATTTTCAAGATTCACCAGTTTACAATAGTCATAAATACAAACTACATATTAAAATAATTCCCATATAAGCAATTCAACCCCCTTGCCTTGGAGAACATAATAAATCTTACAAAAATATGTTCTAGTTGCAAAAGCTGCCCTCAAATTTTAATAAACAAATGCCCACCTGAACAGGATGGTATTCATAGCTTTCCAAAGAGCTAAGTTTGGCCTGCTTATTTATAATTCAAATTTCTAGGCCATTCACCTCAAACAACTCTGGGAGGGAAGACCCCGTAGAGAATAAAAATAAAGGCAGGACAGAAAATAAATAAATAAATAAATAGGCAAATAATAAGGACAAGAGTAGAACATTAGAAATCAAGGAAGAATAGGATTAATAAAGATCAATCAAATAAATAAGGCAAATCTTAAATAATTAATTAGGGAGGAATTAGAGCTCAAAACCTTTAAAATATATAGGGAAGAAAAGGATAAATAAAACCAACATAATAGTAAGCAAATTAAATAAATAAAAGGTAGAAAAATGAGCACAAAAAGACAGAAAAAATGATAGGAAAAATAAGAAACATTTTTTTAACCTTTAAAAGAACCAGCAAAAAGAAACAAACTCATGGAACAGGAAACTGATGCTATTGTGGTATGCAATACATGTTCCATGTATGTGCTTATGCCCAAAGAACACCCAAATTATACATTTATTAAATGTAAACTATGTGAACCACTAGAGGAAAAAGGGATCTAGGGATCTAGAGGCAACTCTAGCCAAACTCCAACCTATGCAAGAAAGCTATGCCCAAAATGAACCAAATACCGTATTTTTCGGAGTATAAGATGCACCTTTTTGCCCCCCAAAAGAGGGTGGAAATGTCGGTGCATCTTATACACCGAATACAGCAATTTTTAAGCCTCCCGAAGCCCCGCCCCCGCATCCAATTTTTGCAAAAAACAAGCTGTTTTTTTTGCAAAAATTGGGGAATTTTTGCCTTCCCCCACCCCCTAGGAGTGCTCTGCAGGCTTCCTAGATCCTCTGCATGCCCTGTTTTTGCAATAAAAATGAGCGAAAAATGGGCCATTTTTTGCAAAAATTGGGGCATTTTTGCCTTCTAATTACCCCATCTAGCATGACTGGAGGAGGAATTCTGGGAGTTGAAGTCCACTAGTCTTAAAGCTGTCAAGTTTGAAGACCCCTGGGTTAGGGGTAAGGGTTGCAAGGGTCTTCAAACTTGGCAAGTTTAAGACTTGTGGACTTCAACTCCCATTCCTGAGCTAGCATGACTGGAAGAGGAATTTTGGGAGTTGAAGTCCACTAGTCTTAAAGCTGTCAAGTTTGAAGTTTGTAAAAAGTGTACATGGTTGTAAAAAGTGTACATGGTTGTAAAAAGTATACATGATTGTAAAAAGTATTCTGCTACACTGGTATTTTATTAAATAATATATTACCGCACCATTTGGTTCAGAATACTTTTTTCCTTGTTTTCCTCCTCTAAAATCTAGGTGCGTCTTATACTTTGGTGCGTCTTATACTCCGAAAAATACGGTAATGAACAAATAACTCCCAGAGGATTTGACCCTGCTGATAAACCCTTGGAAGCAGGGGTGGGTTCCACTTACCTTTGCCACCGGTTCCCATCACAATGTTTCATTTATAAGTTACCCACAGGGGGGCTTTCAAATGCAACCGCCTGCAATTTGGAGTAAGCATCGCCCCGGGGCTTTTCCAAAGCATGATGGAGCACTTATTCCAGGGCATTCCAGGGGTGGGTCCTTATTTTGATGATGTCCTCATATCAGGGGAAAATAAGGAACAATTCATCACCAGACTTAGGACCACCCTGCAATATTTCCAAGCATGCGGACTTAAAGTTAAAAAGGAGAAGTGCAAAATCAGCATAAAGCAAATGGAATTCTTGGGATTCCTAATTGATGGATCTGGCATTCGCCCTACGGACATCAAAGTGAGAGCCATCAAACAAGCCCCCACCCCGACCAATAAAACAGAGCTGCAAGCCTTCCTCGGACTTCTAAACTTCTATGCAATTTTTCTCAAACAGAAGGTGACCATTGCTGAGTCACTCCACTGGCTCCTGGAGAAGATGGCCACCTGGACTTGGGGACAAAGAGAGGCCACTGTGTTCAAAGCCATAAAGGACCTTCTATCATCAGACAGCATTCTCATACAATACAATGAAAACCTCCCCCTAGTGCTGACGTGCGACTCTTCCCCTTTCGGAGTAGGGGCCGTCTTGAGCCACAAACTTCCCAATGGCTCTGAGGCTCCTATAGCCTATTACTCAAAGACCCTGTCTCCAGCAGAACGTAATTATAGTCTGGTCATTGGGAATAGATGACCTCGTTTTTGTGCATAACTACACAGGAGATCCCAAGTGGGTGAAAGCTAAAATCATCTCAATCACTGGCCTGAAATCGTACCAAGTGGAACTAGAGGATGGATGAGTATGGAGGCGACACATATATCAGCTCAGAAGGAGGCTGGGGGACTCCTGGTTATGCCAGCCAGATGAGCCACCGCCTCCTACAAGACAAGAACAACCAGAGTCTCCGCCCCAAGAGGCCTCCAAAACACTGGTTCGTGGAACTCCACACAACAGACCAGCCCTGCCTAATAGAGACCAAGGGACCCTATGCTCAACACCGGATGAGGCAAGCAGACACCTACCGAGAGCAGCCAGAGTCCAGTGGCATCATCTGGGACCAGAGGATGATGACTCGGGAGAGGAGGCTGCCACACCCAATGTCAGGTTCCAGATATTTCCATAGGAGGAGCACGGAGCAGCAAACAGCATGTCTGCACTAGCGAGTTCCCGAGGACTAATGAATCATGCAGGCCCAGTGGGACCTGCCTACCTGAGTGATTACGTATCGTGCCCTGCCTACCTGAGTGATTACGTATCGTATATTAATATGCATTATGATTATCCACAGACTAAGAGGGGAGGGGTGTTACGTACGGCCATACATAGCCAGGATTTGCATAGCCGCCGCTGATTGGCTAATCTAGCGGCGGGAGAAATAAACTGCTGTCACTGGCCACCTGGATTACAGGCAAACCCTTAAAAGCAGCTTCCCTGTAGCCAGCCGGCAGTTCGTATTGCAATCCAGCTAAGTTCAGTAAAGGTGCTGAACTGCTCCTACGTCTTGTCTCTTCATTCCCGCCAATCTAACATGCTCCATCACTGGAGGTTTTTAAGAAGAGACTAGACAGTCACTTATCTGAAA